>SMJT01000076.1:712649-781546 GCA_004349715.1 Crucihimalaya himalaica | reverse complement strand
TATCAGCCATACTTCTTCTTTTGAAAACAAGGAGAGCCTTCTTTTCTTATTCAAACTTATTATTATTGTTGTTATTTCCTAGGTGTGTTGTTGTTATTCCCTAGTATTTCAAACTCTATATGTATTCCCTCATGTCATCTCTTTCATTTTATCAAACATCTTTTTATCAAAAACAGTCTATGAAACTTTGTTTGATCAAACACTTACTTAGTGTATTCGGATTTTTCATCCTTCACCAAAGTAAGCTCTTGTCTAAGACATTGGATCTTGCATCCTTGTCTAAGCCAAGCTATCTCGTTCATCTTCCATTTTCGCTCGTTCGTTTTCATCAAAACGTCCATCTTCATCATTCACCAACGTTCGTTCATCATTCACCAACGTTCGTTCATCGTTCACCATCGTCCGATCTTCGACACCGTCCGTTCGTCCGTTCGTTCGCTTGTCCGTTCACCTCCACCGTTCGTGACCTATCACTTCATCAATCCAAGAGTCTATTCCACACCTTTGGAGCCATCCCAAGACGTTCATACTTCCGCAAATCTATCCATTCGGTGACTCCAAACCATTCTACTTCCGAAAACACACAAACTCCACAAAGTCATCCTAGGGCAGTTCGATCCTTTCCATTAGGAACACATCACCTTCGAAGTCTACTTACAAGGGGTCAAGTTTTGCAATTGACTGTTAAGTCTGACTTTGTACAAAGACTTCTCTTGTGAAGTTTACGAAAAAGGCGGTTAGTTTTACAATTGACCGGAACAAATACTTTTTATCGAGACTTCACCTTAGAAGTCTGCGTGAAAAGGGGTTAGTTTTGCATTTGACCGAAATTCTGAAACATTGACTATTAGTAGACTTCTCGTATGAAGTCTACAACCATCGGTAACTCTAGAATTTAAAAAATAATTTTTTTTGGTCAATTGCAAAAGTAACACTTTTTCTACATAGACTTCTAAGACGAAGTCTCATGTAAAAGTTAAACTCTGGTCAATTGCAAAACTATACCCTACTTTATGGGTAAACTTCGTCGAAGAAGTCTTTAAAGGCAAAAAGACTTCATCGAGGAAGTCTAAATACGTAATAGACTTCACATGCACAATCCATTACCAAAAAGACTTCCTAGATGAAGTCTACTAAAAAAGTCAAAAATGTGGTCAATTGCAAAACTAGAACCCAAACTGGTATAGACTTCTCTGACGAAGTCTCTTTGTGTAGGAGACTTCGCTTGTGAAGTCTGCTCAAAAAGTCAAACTCTGGTCAATTGCAAAATTAGACCCGTGCTTCAGACTTCACGGGCGAAGTCTTCTTTAGATAGCAAAGTAGACTTCATCAAAGAAGTCTACTAAGAGACTTCGCCTTTGTTAAGTTTCTAATGATAACATCAGTAAAATTGTCATTTTAGCTTATTTGTAATTAGTTTTTTTTTCTTGTCCTAACATGTGTGTTACTTATGGCTTTTGATGTTTTAGAAATTGAACTAACTTAATCGCATAATTATTTTTATATATTTTTTCTGAACTTATTAGGTGTTTAGGTTATAAACTTTAGACTTCACAGAGGATGTTGTGCTACCAATGGATGCTGGTCATATTCTACTTGGTAAATATGAAGATGAGGTACTATGTGATGTGCTACCAATGGATGCTGGTCATATTCTACTTGGAAGACCATGTCAATCTGATCGTAGGACTACACATGACGGTTTTACCAATCGGTATTCGTTTGAGTTCAAGGGGAGAAAAACCGTGCTTGTGCCTCTAACACCTCAAGAAGTTCACCAAGATCAGCTGAGCATGAAAAAGAATAAAGAGAAAGCCGAAGTCATTACAAGTTCATCAACTAAACTTCTGGTCAAGCATTCAAAAGGAAGTGATACTCCTCATTTGCTATTTGTTTTTAAAGAATGTTTTCATCTAACTAAGCCAATGCAGGATCTACCTAGAAAGATCAGAATTCTTTTGCAGGAATTTAAAGATGTATTTCCTGAGGAGAATCCACAAGGCTTACCACCGATCAGAGGCATTGAACACCAAATCGATTTTATTCCCGGAGCCTCTTTACCGAACAAACCAGCCTATAGAACCAATCCGTTGGAGCCTAAGGAACTTCAGCAACAAGAGAAAAGACCAATTGCATTCTTTAGTGAGAAGCTTGGAGGAGCTACTTTGAATTATCCAACTTATGACAAAGAACTCTATGCGCTTGTTAGAGCATTACACACACCTATGCATTAGGTTATAACGGACACGGATTGTCCTACACCACCTATGCATGTCTCAAATGATAGATAAGTGCGGTCCTTGGTTGAGTTATGTAAAACGCATGTTGTACGCCTTTGATTACGGTTTCACATTTAATTACGGTTCCAGACTTCATGGTCGAAGTCTGAACTGTAATTAAACCTTAGATTTAAATTAAGAAAATAATAAAAAAAATTTTAATGCAATTTCTTCTAAAGAAAATAAGATTATCCCAAATATGAACTTTATAAATTAAAATTTCAGAAACTTTCATAAAATTAAAGAATGTAAGGTTGAATATGTTCTAGAAAACCATTAACAGTCGCAGACTTCCCTAGCGAAGTCTATTATTTTTTTCATTTTTCCAATTTTTTCAAATTTTTCGTGAAAGCTTTCAAAATTTTGGATTTATTTGAATTTCAGACTTCTACAAAGAAGTCTACGATAACAAAATCTTATAGAATTCACACGCGAAGTCTACCAAATGGAGAACAATCGATGGAGTAACGCCAAAGATGATAAGATCTGCAATGAAGAATAAATATGGGTATGTAGATGAATTATACCACTTCCCATAGAGGAAGTTGATATGCTCAAAACTAATACCCTAAAGTATCTAAGCAGTCGCTATAGTAATTTAGGGGTCGAACCACAAAGACTCAAGATAACACTCAATAGATTCAGAAATAAGAACTAAGCTAAGCAGAATAGATGGAATTAAGAAATAACAAAAGCAAGTAAGTCAAAGGAATGAAATCAATGGAGGAAAAGCTAGGCTTAGGGAAACTTGCAGGTAAATCAGGATTATCAAATCAAATCAATTGTCAGGAATAGATTAAGCTCCGCTTTCAAACTCGAAACACAGATGTAAAGTAAACCAACTGTCGTTGCGAAAACTATCTATGTCTAAACCTAGAATTCCAAATTCCTTTGCAAATTCATAGAATTTAAACAAGCATTAAAGTTCAAGTTCAATTGTTCACAAAATCCCTAAACCAAATTCCTTTGCGAATAGGGCTTTTGCTCACCAAACACTAGATCAGGCAAATCAATCACACTTCCGTGCCAATTAACAACCTAAAGTCAGATTTTAGTTCGCGAGGCTAAAATCAGCATTAAACTCAAGTCTAGGTGAAAAGCTCTAAAGAATATTTCCTAACAATCAATTCAGATCTAACAATCCATCAATTACCTTTTAGTGACCCTAATCCTAACAAGGGATCTACTCAGACATAATGAATGCAACAAACACAATGAATAGAATAGATATCATATTATAAGAAATAAGAATAATAAAAAGGTTCAAGAATTCTTCTCCAAAATACTCGATTGTCGAAGAACTCTCTCTCTAGAAATCACAAGGTAAAACTCAATACAATCCGATACCTCTACTGAGGTTTAAAACCTAATTATATTGTTTCTAAAACGTTTTGGAATCTCTCTCGAAAGATAAGGAAAGCTTCTGAATAAATCTCGGGCTTGTCACACGTTCTGGTCACGGGCATCGACCGATGCCATAAATGGTATCGATCGATGCTTGGTCTTCTTGTCGTGGAACTCTCAAACGTAGAGCGTCGATCGATGCTTCACAGTGTCGATCGATGCTGAGCTTGTTCCCAAACGGCTTCAACTCTGGATTGCCTCAAAAGCTTCTCAAATCCTCCAATTAGCTCCATAGCGCCTATATCTTGAAAAGAACCTGAAAGACTCTAAAACTAGAGAAAAGACTCGACAAAAAGGACTTATATCATGGCTAAAAACGGGTAAAAACCATGATATATCAGAAGTCTGTGCTGGAAGTCTCCTGGAGAAGTCTCTAATTGGGTATTTTGTATGAATACGAAGTCTCTATTATTTATCTGTTACAGGTTATAAATTTTCTTCAACCATAACCTTAACCACTTTGTATACGGTTAAAACGGTTACTGTTAAAAACGGTTACGATTACTACGGTTACAGTTAATTATGATTTTTTTGTCAAAGTTAATTATAATTACGATACGATTAATATTCGAGATGAATTCATCTGTTTTTTTAACTTTCATAATTAAAATTAAACGATGATCTAAATCGATAAATAATTATATTGCCTTTTTTCTATCCAAGTTAAATATCTTATTATATTCTTTTGTATGGACAGTGAGTATTGCACTGACAAATAGTATTGAAGGTTTTCGAAATCTGGGTATTGGTTCGAAACAGAGAAAATCAACATCACATACATAACGAAATAGAATAAAAAATAATTTAATATGAAAATGCTTGATTACTTATGAATTTCCCAAATTGTTGTATTGCCTTTAATACGATGAAAAAGTATGTGATTTTGAGCAACATACATATTATTATAACTTATTTGTTTTTAGAAGAATGCCATTTTTTTGACAAATTTTTTTTCATATGCGGTATCTTGTACTTGTTTCTAAATTTTTCCTTACATTATAAACAGTTAAAATTATATTTTTAACTTTTAACCATGCGGATAAAATTATATTTGAAATTATATATATATATATTTTTTTTGCCTTCTGTTTTTATTATACACATGCGACTTTATGCTTAAGCGACTTTTCCTTTTCCTTAAAGAAAAAGGAAATGTAACGTCAATATCCCTGTAGGAATATGAAGAGTCCCCTCTTGCCTATTTTAATCTCTTGCATCTTCTTTTGCAATATTTACGTGTTTCTTTTCGTGTTTCGATTTCTTTTGCTTTTTCTGTCAAACCTAGGCAACTTCTCTTCTCGCCCTAGATTATCTTGTTTGAGGCCTTGCTCTCCAGATGAGGTGACCAACTCTACTTTGCCAATTCTTTTTTGCGTATATCCTAATTTGAGGAACATGTGGAATAGGAACAGCATACAGAGGGGGTAGGGGAATGAAAGAATTTCCTTAGTCATAATAGTGCTTTCATTACGACTCTTGATGAGAAATATTGTCGTGATGTTCACCGGTTTGTTGCTTTGACTCAGGAGCATCACGAGATATGGCAGCCTTCATATCAGAGTGCAGTTGGTTTGGTTGCTTTCACAGAGAGAACCCTGAAGCGTATTGAATCTCATCCAAGAGAACAGGAAACGTTTGGTCTAGGCAAGTGGGCGCGCATGCCACAATGACTCCGAGATTGATGCAAGAGTTGTGAGAGGGTGGCTCCGGTTTAGCTGATATATTCGTGGTTTATTCCGAGTTAAGGGGGTTCTAAATCCCTCTATTACATATATACAATATGTATGATATGGTGAAAATTTGATCCAGCTAAGTCGATAATAGTAGAAATGTAATAAAATTTACATGGTGGATGAGATAGGCAATTTCATGCTAATCAACTAGAGAATCTAACACATTGCGTAAGTTTAAACTAATATAGTAAATACTCAACACTATATAACTAAATATATATTAAATTGATTAATTCATTCTTAACATAAAAATATTTAGTAAGTACTTATGTATTCAAATTTGATAAGCCATGTAAAATCTCTATTAACGACCATGTATTTGTCCCCTTCAAAATAATATTAAGACCAAATTCTAAACTACATTAAGTATGAGTCTCAAAATATTTAAGAAGGGTTCTTATTTTTCTGGTCTTACACTACAAGAAGTAACCCCGATTTCCGACCATCGTATTAGTCGGAAAGTCCTTGGAAAACACCATTTCCGACGACTTTCCAACTAACTGGGATTGGTCGAGAAATCATGATCGGAAAAGGTCTTTAGTCGGGATTTTTAATGGAAAAGTTCCGACAAGATTCCGACGATCTTTTCTGACAAACTAGCGTTGTTGAAAACTGGTCGACAATATTCCGATCATGTTCGAGCCAATCCTAGTCGGAAGTTGTTGCGTTTCTGATACTTTTCCTCCGTTTGTCGATACTTCTCCTCGTACAAATTCATGCTTGGGCTTTGTCCCACGCGCTCATCAATAGGATTGACCCGACCCCATACCGTTTTCCCTTCCTGAGTCCCACTTCCTAAATATATAGAAGAGTTATTATGTTAACCAAAATAAGTAAAATATTTACCATTGTTAAAATAATTGAACTTACATAGCGGAAGACTTCATCTCTTTCCGCTTGGAAAAGTATGTAACCATCGAGAGTATCTTCTTCCTGAATAAGTTGAGTTAGTCTCCCTTGCTACATCTCCCGACATCTCCGAGCAATAGCCTTAAAATTGATATCGACAAAATTCCCATCAGATTTACGCTTATTGATTCTTCCATGAATGTCACCATATCCAGAAGTTGTTCCGTCCCAGGATCACGCTAAATGAAAAAGAAAAGTAGTAAGCATAATAACATATTAAATAAATATATAAACAATGCAAATTTACCCTTTTCTCGTGTTTTTGCTTGTAAGGCATCGACCCACAAGTGTGTTTAGCCATTCTTTAACCGTCGTGGTCGCACTTATGGTTATTGGAGGTTGTTAGGAAACGTTCTTAATTCTTCTCATCGTCCCAATAGGCTATTAGGCCGGTCCAAAAAGTGTCACACATCCAACTCGGCTTGTCCTTTCCATTTCCCCACCTCTTCTTCCACTCGTACACGTTATCCTTCAAGCATGTCAAACAAAGCTGCTCAAACTTCTCTGGGACTTCAGTAGTTAAATCATATTTCCATTAATATTTTTGCTGAAATAATAAATATTAAAAATATAATTAAAATTTTATGCACAATTGAAAACAAATTCCCCAAAAATAAAAATTATACTAACCACAAATGCTTTGAACCAACGTTCTTTAACTTCTCCGAAAACTGAGGTGTAACTCGGAAAGGGTTGAGGGAAGTCACTCTCCATTATTCTTTTCACGGACTTCATGATATATCCATTAAAGTTGTACGTTATTACATAATCAATATAAATGAGTTGTTTAAATTAAAATTTTTAAAATATAGTATATGTGAAATTAAAAAACTATTTAATTTAAAAATTTACCAACGGCTCACATCCATTCTTTTTGGATCTAGCTTATTCAATTTTGTTCGGTCAGGAGCTTGGAGCAACTGTTCAAACGACATTGTCTGTTGGGCTTCTTGATTATCCTTGTTTTCCGCCTCATGAATGGTTTTCGGAACATCTGTACTATCATTGGGAAATGTAAGAAATGATTGTTAGGATGGTTCTTGGGTTTTAGAACCACAGCTTCCCAATGTTGGTTGGGTCCCCATTTGTCCGCACTACTCTTCGTACCCTCGTCGTGTTCCGTGTTGCGCCATAACCTGGGAAAAATATATTATTAATAACAAAAATTTGAATAAATATGTAAAAAGTTGAAGAATATGGAGAAAATCTTAACTTTTAGAATATTGAAGATGAGTGTTTTTAGAGTGTTTAGGAGAGATTTAAGATGAGAGAAGAGTGTTATGAAAGAGATGTGAAAATGATGAAAAATTATGGGTTCTCTATATAGGAAACACTTTCTGACAACCATGAGTAGTAAGAATATCCTCAGAAACCGTAAATACCATTTTCCGACGAGTTTCCAACCACCGTGGTTCCAAACTCTTTTCTTGACTAAGAAACGATTATTATCACATTTAAGACACAATACCTTATGTATGTATCATCTGTTAATTCGTTGCGAAGTGCATGAACTCCGATAATCCTTCTTTGCCCATTCAGGCTTTTATATGATCCTAAGCCCCATTCGGGCTTTTATATGAACCTAAGGAACATTCGGGTCTTTTAACTTATTATTGTTATTATTTCAGTTGTCATGACATCCTTTTCTTGAGCTTTGGTCGTTTAATTTTTTTTTTTTCTTTGCCTTCTGTTTTTATTATACACATGCGACTTTATGCTTAAGCGACGTTTCCTTTTCCTTAAAGAAAAAGGAAATGTAACGTCAATATCCCTGTAGGAATATGAAGAGTCCCCTCTTGCCTATTTTAATCTCTTGCATCTTCTTTTGCAATATTTACGTGTTTCTTTTCGTGTTTCGATTTCTTTTGCTTTTTCTGTCAAACCTAGGCAACTTCTCTTCTCGCCCTAGATTATCTTGTTTGAGGCCTTGCTCTCCAGATGAGGTGACCAACTCTACTTTGCCAATTCTTTTTTGCGTATATCCTAATTTGAGGAACATGTGGAATAGGAACAGCATACAGAGGGGGTAGGGGAATGAAAGAATTTCCTTAGTCATAATAGTGCTTTCATTACGACTCTTGATGAGAAATATTGTCGTGATGTTCACCGGTTTGTTGCTTTGACTCAGGAGCATCACGAGATATGGCAGCCTTCATATCAGAGTGCAGTTGGTTTGGTTGCTTTCACAGAGAGAACCCTGAAGCGTATTGAATCTCATCCAAGAGAACAGGAAACGTTTGGTCTAGGCAAGTGGGCGCGCATGCCACAATGACTCCGAGATTGATGCAAGAGTTGTGAGAGGGTGGCTCCGGTTTAGCTGATATATTCGTGGTTTATTCCGAGTTAAGGGGGTTCTAAATCCCTCTATTACATATATACAATATGTATGATATGGTGAAAATTTGATCCAGCTAAGTCGATAATAGTAGAAATGTAATAAAATTTACATGGTGGATGAGATAGGCAATTTCATGCTAATCTACTAGAGAATCTAACGCATTGCGTGAGTTTAAACTAATATAGTAAATACTCAACACTATATAACTAAATATATATTAAATTCATTAATTCATTCTTAACATAAAAATATTTAGTAAGTACTTATGTATTCAAATTTGATAAGCCATGTAAAATCTCTATTAACGACCATGTGTTTGTCCCCTTCAAAATAATATTAAGACCAAATTCTAAATTACATTAAGTATGAGTCTCAAAATGTTTAAGAAGGCTTCTTATTTTTCTGGTCTTACACTACAAGAAGTAACCCCGATTTCCGACCATCGTATTAGTCGGAAAGTCCTTGGAAAACACCATTTCCGACGACTTTCCAACTAACTGGGATTGGTCGAGAAATCATGATCGGAAAAGGTCTTTAGTCGGGATTTTTAGTCGGAAAAGTTCCGACAAGATTCTGACGATCTTTTCCGACAAACTAGCGTTGTTGAAAACTGGTCGACAATATTCCGATCATGTTCGAGCCAATCCTAGTCGGAAGTTGTTGCGTTTCCTGATACTTTTCTTGCGTTTGTTGATACTTCTCCTCGTACAAATTCATGCTTGAGCTTTGTCCCACGCGCTCATCAATAGGATTGTCCCGACCCCATACCGTTTTCCCTTCCTGAATCCCACTTCCTAAATATATAGAAGAGTTATTATGTTAACCAAAATAAGTAAAATATTTACCATTGTTAAAATAATTGAACTTACATAGCGGAAGACTTCATCTCTTTCCGCTTGGAAAAGTATGTAATCATCGAGAGTGTCTTCTTCCTGAATAAGTTGAGTTAGTCTCCCTTGCTACATCTCCCGATATCTCCGAGCAATAGCCTAAAAATTGATATCGACAAAATTCCCATCAGATTTACGCTTATGGGATTCTTCCATGAATGTCACCATATCAAGAAGTTGTTCCATCCCAAGATCACGCTAAATGAAAAAGAAAAGTAGTAAGTATATTAACATATTAAATAAATATATAAACAATGAAGATTTACCCTTTTCTCGTGTTTTCGCTTGTAAGGCATCGACCCACAAGTGTGTTTAGCCATTCTTTAACCTGGGAAAAAAATATTATTAATAACAAAAATTTGAACAAATATGTAAGAAGTTGAAGAATATGGAGAAAATCTTAACTTTTAGAATATTGAAGATGAGTGTTTTTAGAGTGTTTAGGAGAGATTTAAGATGAGAGAAGAGTGTTATGAAAGAGATGTGAAAATGATGAAAAATTATGGGTTCTCTATATAGGAAACACTTTCTGACAACCATGAGTAGTAAGAATATCCTCAGAAACCGTAAATACCATTTTTCGACGAGTTTCCAACCACCGTGGTTCCAAACTCTTTTCTTGACTAAGAAACGATTATTATCACATTTAAGATACAATACCTTCTGTATGTATCATCTGTTGATTCGTTGCGAAGTGCATGAACTCCGATAATCCTTCTTTGTATTCACGCAAAATTTTCACCGTAGCTTCGTTTAGATGTTGATACATCCACTCTCTAACTTAATAAATGCTATGAGAAGCCATATTGGAATATATATATATATATATATATTTTTTTTTTTTTTTAAATAACTTGGTAATGTTGAGGAATGAATCATTGAATGCTATATATAACAAACTTTTCTGACGTCCCTATTGGTCGGAAACTAATCAGAAAACTTTTCCAGCGAGTTTCCTATGAAAATTAGTAGGTAGGCAGTATGAAATTAAATCATTTTCCACGTTTTTACCTAACTTTTTCAGAGCAATTTCCGAAAACTTTTCCAATCATAATTCGACGATAAAGATTGGTGGGAAAAACTTCCGATTTCTGACCACCTTTTTCAGCAAAATTCCGATGACATGGTGGTGGTCGGAAGGTTTTCAAGTTAATTGACCGATTTCCGACCATAGTTAGAGTGATCGGAAATTGGTCGGAATCTCCTAGAGATGTCGTTGTAAAATTTCCGACACAAGTTTCATTGGAAATCGGAAATCCCATTGTTTTCTTGTAATGTTATGGATTATAAAAACTGAAAAATATATATCAAACAAACAAAAAAAAATCCTAACAAAATTATACATGTAAGAAAAAATTTGGATTTGAAATTCGGAGTTAAATTTGGATTCAAAATTAAAAAGAAACGTATTATTGTTAATGTCGAAATAAAACTTATATGAATGCAATCTAGATATGGAATTTAGTTAAATAAATGAACCCAATTAAAAATATTTGTTTTTACAAATAATTTTGAATGAGTTTAAGATATGCAATTGCATTTCCCCATTCTTGTATATTTGCTTTTTTAGTCGTTTAAATCCACATAAAAATGGGTTTGATGAAATTCTGATGATGAAAATAAACTCAAATAAATAAAGAAATATTTTTTTCTAAATTTTGGTTAATTCATTTTGGGAAGAGGGGAAAGAATCATATGTCTCATCCAAAAAAGAAAAGAAGATTCTAAATTGTAAGAAACAAATGTGGAGAATCATGATAGTTCATTTTGTATCTGTTGCAATATCAGCATCAATGCCACAAACAAATATGGCAACCGGAAAAAAATATAAAACATGGTTCAATGATGTTTAGTTAATGAAATAAAAAAAGAAATACCAAAAAACTAATTTTTGGAGGCAAAACATCATAAAATAAACAATAATAAATTAACGAAGTGAGCTTACATTTGTCATTGGCTGTATGTCCACAACTACATCAATTATATCGAAGAGGAAATTAACCAGAAAAAAATATTGACATTGGTATTGTGATATTTTAATTGGTTTTAGAAAAATGTTAGTAAAAAAGGCCCTTTCAAATTGGTCTAACTATATTGATTTGGTGATTTTTTTTTTCATATTATTTATTAGTTAATATCAAGTGTCAAAAGGAGGGATGACACATGTCAGGTTCTCATGATTTGTTTATGTTTAAAAAAAAATCTTACTTTATTATATAAGATTTCGATCTCATTTTTCTTGTCGATTTCGATTTTTAAAAAATGTAAAAGTCAATTTAATGAAATAGTTATTATAAATTGTATGACAGAACTACAAATAGGTTCTTTTAAAACCACTTGGTCATAAAATATACATATTTTGGACTTTTATTTTATTAATAAGACTTTCATATGATTGAGAATATTTTGAAGGACTTAGGAAAAAAGATGGATTTACGTGTAGACATATCTTTAATTGTATATGTTTCACTTAATTTTAGTTTATGTCACATGTACAACAACTATATAATTGCACCATAACAACTTATCAATGGAGGCAATATTTTAGTTTCCTTATAAACTATTTTCATGAATTTGTTTTTCAATAAGACAAATAACTAATTAAGTATACCTCAATATATGGACATCACGATTCACGACAATTGCTCCATGTAGTCATCTATCTAGAGGTTCGGTAACTGATTGATTTAGTCTTCAACTTGTCTATTTATACATTATCTAGATAATAATTAAAAACTATTATGCTCTTAATTATAAAATATAAAATTACAAAATCATAACCCTGCAATATATTTACTTAATCGAAATTAAAAAAGAAACTCAAAACTTACAATTAGAAAAGCGGCTTTTACATGCTTAAACTTTCTTACCCAAAACATTGTAGTAAAAACGAGTTTCTAAAAATACCTTTAACTAAAATCCGATTCTTCTTCCTTTAAAATCCCATAAAAACTCTGAAAGTAGCAGTGAGTTCTACTTTAAACCTCCAATGTTTAGCACTTCCAACTAAAACCACCAAAATAGCAAAATTGCCACAATAAACCTTCAAAGTAGCATATTTGTTCGTGACCCCACAAAACTTAACAGATCTATGTTAACTCCATTAAGTTTGATTCGAACCCCGGTAGAAACCGTTTGGTTTCGGATACTTTGGGAAAATTTGTTCCTGATATTTTGGGTAAATTGGTTCCGGATATTTCGGGCAAAGAAAATTAGTACCCATTCGGGTATTTTTTAAAAATTTCAGTTTGGTTCGTTTCAGTTCTTGATATTTTCGGTTCGGTTTCGGTAACCCAAAATATTAGAAAAATTAAAAATTGTTAAATTTAAGTAAAAGTTACTTAATTTGACAAACAAAACTAAAAAATTCGGAGATATAGGTTTTTAGTTTAATAACCAATATAGTAGTTGTCTATAATATAGTGTAATATCTAATATGTTGGAAGTCTTTAGTTTTATTTTTCAAATTAAGTAAATTTTATTTAAATTTATCAATTTTTATTTTTTCTAATATTTTGGGTTATCCAGAACCGAACCGAACCCACATTTTACAAAAACCCAAATGAGTACTAAATTTCTTTACCCAAAATATTCAGAACTGATTTATCCAAAATATCCGAAACCGAACGGCTTTAATCTGGAATCGAATCGAACACCCGAACGGCCATGCCACTTATTTGAGTCATCCTAATTAATATATGATTGTTGATAAAAAAAATTTAACAGAGTTAATGGAGATCTTTTAAATTTTGTTGGGCTGCGAAAAAATATGCCACTTAGAAGGTTGATTGTGACAGTATTGCCACTTTGGTTGTATTA
Source organism: Crucihimalaya himalaica (assembly GCA_004349715.1). Lineage (NCBI taxonomy): Eukaryota > Viridiplantae > Streptophyta > Magnoliopsida > Brassicales > Brassicaceae > Crucihimalaya > Crucihimalaya himalaica. Next base: position 768,174 of record SMJT01000076.1, on the reverse strand, counting down.
GTTGGGAGTGCTAAACATTAGAGGTTTAAAGTGTAACTCAGTGTCATTTTCAGTGTTTTTATGGGATTTTCTCTTTTTTTTTTTTGTCCAAAAAATCGACAAAATCTAAATTAAAAAAGTTTTGTTGTCGCCGGTGGTATCTTCAACGACCGTGTGCTTGGCGGCATGATTCTTCCTCCTCTTCTCATCTGACGCTCCCTCTTACAACAACATTCTTTTGGTTCGTCCTCCTCTCGCAGTCACGGTTGCCCGTCTTTTGTTTGCCCGTTTTCACCATCAATTGCCCAATCTCGTTTGCTCCTTTTCACCATCAATCGCTCAGTCTCGTTAATTAGAATTCTGGATTTTCATTGCATGAAGAATTATTTACATGTCTCAATTTCATGATATTTAGATGTCTTAATTTTAATAGTTTCAATAAGTGATACTTGTAGTGTCTCTGCGGTGCAATCTGCGTTACTGTTTATTGAGAATCCCAAGGGATTTCGACTTCTAAAGTCCAAGTGACTAAATTGTAGATGTTGATTGAATTACATTTGGAACTCTTCGGTTGTTGTAGATGTGGAGAAATTAGGTTAATGATAGATTTTAAATCTTGTTTATATGATTTTGATGCAACTGGTCATACACCGAAACAAAATTTTGCTGTGTTTGAGTGTCTTCTTTGAATCTGTGATGCTAAATATATAGGGAAAAATAAGAATATGGCGAATGTTACTTAAACTTAAGTTTCAAGGTTTGGTTGTGCACATCACCTTGTGATTGCAGAGTTTGTTACAACGTGAGATTCTACATTTCTCCGTCACTTCAATTTAATTGATCATCTTGTGATTTGATAACTTCGCATTTTATCCCTTTATCATGATAGTAAATATCCATTTTATTATGTTTCATTTGGTATGTTTCTTATGTGTTTTGGTGCATTTAGTGTCCAAGTAAGTCTTTTGCATTTTAGAAGTTCTCTAGTGTCTTTGTGTGTCTTTGGTGTGTGTGTTTTGTGTCTTTTGAATCATTTCAGATCATGATTGCAGAGTTTATGCGCTGAAATACATCAAATGTCATCTTCTTCAGCTAGATGTGAATTTGATTAACGATGACAACATTAGATAGTGTGTGTGAGGATTGCAGTTGATGTATGGGACCCAACATCCCCTTACTCTCTTCTCCTCCATTGATCATATATTCCGTTGTTGTTCAATCACCTTGCCGGAGCAAGCAAATCAGAGTCTCGGCTGCTTATGATTCCTGCTCCGATTTGCTTTTTGCAACTGACGACAACGTTTCCTGAGGTTCGAGCAGAGTCGAGAAGAGCTCGAATCCGAAGAAACTCGAATTAAAGAGGTAGAAGTTTCTAAACCTGGTAAAGATGTGGTGATGAATGATTGGAAATTTCAGAGGCGTATAAGGTCATACTCTAAGCTACACAAGGAGAAGGAAGGAGATGAGATCGAAGTAAGCGAATCTTCTTGTGTTGATTAGAATTCCGGTGCTAGATTAAGGATATTGAATGTGAAAGGGAACGATGGATTAAATATTAACGAGAATGATGTGGTTATATGCTTGAAATTTCATTTGACTACTAGTTTGTTGTGATCTGAGACTTGTTTTGCTCTGTCTTCAAGATCTGAATTTGAGTTTATGTTTTTAAATTGAGTTTATGTTACTATGGGCAACAACTTTTTTTTTTCTCACGCGAAAGCTCTGGCCTTTAAGCTTGTCTTCGACTTGATAACGAGTTTCTCAGGTTTGGATTCGTTGTCAATTTCACATTCAAGGGTTTTGTGATAAGTGAGTTTAGATCTGAGAAGAGTAAGAAGATAGAAGATGAGTTATGAGAGAAGAAGAAGAGAGTAAGAGAGATGAGAAGCGATGGAATAAGAGAAGAGAGGATAAGTTTAGATTAATTTCCTTGTTCATAAACCTGAGGAACCCTTGAATCGGCAATCCTCTTTTAATACAGTACCTAAAATAAAACGACAACATTAAACGACATAGCATTGTTCAATTCTTAATAAAAGTAAACCCTCTCTTTGAACCTGAGTCTTTGCCACACTTAGCCACTTTCCACATTCTTCTTCAAAACCTTCTCCATTGATCTAGCTTTCCTCCCCTTCGTTCTCTGTTTCTTCCTCATGCAAGCAATAGGGATTCTTAACCTATCAATACTCCCCCGAAGTGAGCTAACCTTGTCCTCAAGGTTAAAGCTTGGGAACTAGTTGACTAGTGTTGAAAGAGGTTCCCAAGTTGACTCTGAAGCAGGTAACCCAGCCCACTGAACCAACACCTCTACCCCTTCATCAATCGCAGCCTTCCTGATATCTAACAACCTCTCTGGCTCTGTGACCCATTCCAGTGACGGAGTCAACACTGTTGGTAATTCATGGGGTGTGACTGAAGTAGGAACAACCAACTTGAGTTGGGAAACATGAAATACCGGATGAATGAGGCTGTGAGAAGGTAGTTGGAGCTTGTACGCTACTCTGCCAATGCATTCCTGAATCTGGTAAGGCCCAAAATACCTCTGACTCAACTTCTCATTCCTTCTCTGAGCAACTGTACTCTGCCTGTAAGGTCTCAACTTCAAGTAGACCCACTCACCCACCTTGTACTCGATATCACGGCGGTGTTTATTTGCTTCCTTTTTCATTCGATCCTGAGCCACTTCCAAATTCTCTCTCAGTTCCACCAGAGCACTATCCCTGTCCTTCAACAATTCCTCCACGTGTGCATTTGGGGTGGGTATGTCCCCATAACGCAATATACGAGGTGGATCCCTACCATAGACAGCAAAGAAAGGACTGGTCTTAATAGAGGAGTGGTAAGAAGAGTTGTACCAATATTCAGCCCAAGGAAGCCATTGAATCCATGAAGTGGGTATGCGGCTTGTGAAACATCTCAAATATGTCTCCAAACAACGGTTCACCACTTCTGTATGGCCGTCCGTTTGAGGATGGTAGGCTGTGCTCTTGTGCAATGCTGAACCCTGTGACTTGAACAATTCAGACCAGAAGCTACTTAAGAACACCCGGTCCCTGTCAGATACAATGGTCTCAGGGAAGCCATGTAACTTCACTACCTCTCTGATGAATGCTTCAGCGACAATCTTAGTTGTGAAGGGGTGCTTAAGGGCAATGAAATGGTTGTACTTGGAGAGTCTATCCACCACCACCAATATAGAATTGAAGCCTCTGGATTTGGGTAACCCTTCCACAAAATCAAGGTTGATATTTGTCCAACAGCCCTGTCGGAGACAAGGAGGTAGAGTATTTGTTTTCTTGACAAACCTGGCATCTTGTGATATACTTTACCACATCCTTGCGCATTCCTTTCCAGTACACCTCCTTAGACAACCTCTTGATGGTTTTCAAGGCTCCCTCATGACCACCTACGACGCTGGAATGAAACTGATCCAACAGCTTGGGAATCAAGGCTGATCTGGTAGGTATCACCACACACCCATTACGGTACAACAGACCCTGAATCAGTGTATAGCTAGATTCTGTTGGCTTCTACTGTTCCAAATCAGAGAAGATCTGTCCCAGTTGTTTATCCGCTTTCAACTCCTCCCGCAATGTTTGTTTATCCAGAGAAAGAGGAGCTGTTAAACTCAACTGTGTGAACGCTTCCCCTTGAGGTCTCCTAGATAGCGCGTCTGCAACTCTGTTTTCAACCCCTGGTTTGTATTCAATTCGATACTGCAGCCCCATCAACTTGGCAGCCCATCTCTGTTGTATAGTGGAGACAGTCTTTTGTTCAAGCAAATGTTTCAAGCTCCGTTGATCTGTCTTAATCACAAACTCCCTTCCTGCTAAGTAGTGCTTCCATTTAGATACTGCCTGAACAATGGCCAACAACTCCCTTTCGTAAACAGATTTGATTCTTCCTTTAGAAGAAAAAGCTTGACTCAAGAAGGCTATAGGTCTCTTATTCTGGGAAAGCACCGCCCCTATGCCAGCCCCTGAGGCATCCGTTTCTACCGTAAAACTCTTGCTGAAAATTAGGCAAAACCAACACAGGTAGACTGGTCACCGTTTGTTTGAGCTTCTGGAAAGCTTTTGTAGCCTCTTCAGACCACTCAAAATTGTTCTTCTTTAGCAATTCAGTCAATGGCGTTGCTAACTGCCCATAGTTCTTCACAAACCTCCTGTAGTAACTTGTCAGTCCGAGGAATCCTCTCAACTCAGTTATCGTCTTGGGTAAAGGCCAGTCCACCATTGCCTCTATCTTCTCAGGATCAGCTGCCACACCCTTCGCTGAAATGATGTGTCCCAAGTAATTTATCTCAGACCTCCCAAATGAATACTTCCTCTCATTAGCATAAAACTGGCTATGTTGCATCAACTGGAGTACAATCCTCAGATGTTTCACATGAGAATCCAAATCCGGGCTGTAAACCAATATGTCATCAAAAAACAGAAGCACAAACCTGCGGAGATGAGGCCTAAACAGATCATTCATAACACTTCGAAATGTAGAGGGAGCATTAGTGAGTCCAAATGGCATCACCAAAAACTCATAGTGCCCTTGGTGAGTCTTGAATGTTGTCTTCTCAATGTCACAATCCTTCATCCTGATCTGATGGTACCCAGACTTCAAATCCAATTTAGAAAACACTGCTGCCCCATGGAGCTCATCCAACAACTCCTCTATGACAGGTATTGGGTATCTGTCTGGAATGGTAGCCTTGTTTAGAGCACGATAGTCGACGCCAAATCTCCAGCCTCCATCTTTTTTCTTCACCAGCAAAACGGGGCTGGAGTAAGGACTCACGCTAGGACGAATTATCTGAGCCTCCAACATTTCTTGTACCAGTTTTTTAATCTTATTCTTCTGAATGTAAGTGTACCTGTATGGCCTCAGGTTTACCGGACCAGCTCCTGCTTGTAAGGTGATGGAATGCTCTCTGTGTCTAACTGGGGGCAGTCCTCTAGGCATGGCAAAAACCCCTCAATATTGATCAATCACCATATGTATTTCCTTGGCAGGTAAGGGCTGTGAATGCTGGTCCTTACTCTCAAATAAGGCAGTCAACTCAAGCAAATACACCTCACCCTGGTGTTTCATCACCTTTGCCATAGAGTGCATGGACACCTGCTCCTTACTCAATGTTGGATCTCCCACTAATGACACCCAATAAGCTCCAATCCTCCAGCTGAGGGTGAGACGTCCCCAATTGATCCTAGTATCTCCCAAGGTCGCCAACCAAGAGAATCCTAGAACCACATCCACTGATCCCAATTCAAAAAGCAAAAATTCCTCAAGTATTTCAATACCTTGTATCTCCAACAATACATCCCTACATGTGCCTTTACCTTGAATCACTTGACCTCCTCCTACTCTTACTCCAAAGCCTTTAGTGTCTGTGATTGGCCAGTTCATCTTGTGGACCAGCTTTTCAGATATGAAGTTGCTGGTGGCTCCAGAATCCACTAAAACCACTACTTCAGTGCCCCCAATGCGCCCCATCATCTTCATGGATCTTTCTGTGGTCAACCCCGCTAAGGATACTAGGGTAAGTGTTACCAGCTCCTGCTCCTCCCCTGGGTCTCCGTCATCATCCACAGTGGCTGGTTCTACCTCCAATGTCTTCCCTAGTTCCTCATCGTCACCCACTTCCAGAGTTTTCAAACGTGGTTGTTTACATCGGTGACCAGGAGCCCAACGCTCTCCACAATGCCGACATGGATTTGGGTTTCTGTTATCCCCTCCTCCAGTCACCTTCTTCTGCTGATTAGGGTGATAAGGTCTCTTAGACTGAGGATAGTCATTGCTCTTCCACCCGGGTGTCACAGGTGAGAACGAATGTTGCTGAGTGCTTTTCGAAGAGCTCCTGACTTGGTAACAGGTGTGCTCTGTCTCTTGGGACTCGATGAGCCTAGCGATCTCCACTATGTCTACCATATTCATTGGATGACAACGTACAACCTGGTCCCTCAAGCTCTTCTTTAGCCCTTTCAGGAAGGCAGATTCCAGTATATCGTCTAACACATGTGGTAACTCCACCGAGAGCTCCTCAAACCTGTCACGATACTCGTCCACACTGCCCTTCTGCGTTATGTTCAACAAATGATCCACAGAGGAACTACCTCGGCTAGGTCTGAAGCGGACTTTGAACTTGTCTTTGAAGTCCTTCCAACAAATGATCTTGTCTCGTTCCTGCGAGATGCGCCACCAGGTCACTGCAGTTCCTGTCAGACAAGCCAGAGCTTGGTCAAGTTTCTCTTCCTCCGGAGTGTGATTCATCACGAAGCACTTTTCAACACGGAATAACCAATCTTCAGGGTTATTTCCTTCATACAGAGGTAGACCTAAGTGCTTGGTAGGGTTTTCAGTGAATTGTTTCGTAGTCACAGTGAGTGCCTCCAATGGTTGCGTCGTAAACCTTTGCTCAGCTGGACGTACTGTAGCCTCGGATCTCGGCGAAGGAAGAATGCCTTCCCTGCCATTTCGTTCAACCCCTGTCGACGGCGTTGCTGGAGTTTGGAAATGGACGCTCGAGCTTGGAGTTGAAAATCCTAACGGCGTCGTTCCTCTTCCGTCACGCGGTGGTCCATAGATCTGGAGGTGGAGCACTTGCTGTATAGACTCTTGTAGCTGCTTGAGAGCCTTCTTGATAAACTCGACTCGCGGTTCAAGGGAGCTGTCAGGCGTTGGACTTTCATGGGAGGGGATCTCGAGTTCTGGTGAGTCAACTCGTGACTCAGATCTGGCTGGGACGTTTGATGGAGCCATTACCTCTCAATGAAAGCACCAAAATGATAAGTGAGTTTAGATCTGAGAAGAGTAAGAAGATAGAAGATGAGTTATGAGAGAAGAAGAAGAGAGTAAGAGAGATGAGAAGCGATGGAATAAGAGAAGAGAGGAAAAGTTTAGATTAATTTCCTTGTTCATAAACCTGAGGAACCCTTGAATAGGGAATCCTCTTTTACTTCAGTACCTAAAATAAAACGACATCATTAAACGACATAGCATTGTTCAATTCTTAATAAAAGTAAACCCTCTCTTTGAACCTGAGTCTTTGCCACACTTAGCCACTGATATGATCATGGACGAGCTTGAACCTGACCTTGTAGCTGAGCTTGATCCAGAGGATATTGACAAGGTCAACATAGCAGCAGCCGAACCAAAACTCCATCAAATGCACCACACAAGTCGCAAAAGGTTCGAAACGGATACATGTGCCTTTCTTGGAGCTTCTAAATTCAAACACGAGGATTCAGCACATAAGACCACTTGGAAAACTTTCTCAACTCACATAGAGAACTCCTTGAAGTGGAATCAGATCAATCCAAATCCAGAAGAAGGAGTTATGCCATTTGCAAATCGGGTGATCCCCAGTTTATCCGATTTGGACAGATACGCCTTGTTTGGAGGTTTCCAACCAAACCAAGAGGAGTTAGGCTACAAATCAACCTGTTCTACAATCTTGATCCATCAGAAGTTCGTAGAGAGTTTGAATCAAGTCGATATCATTTTTCATTTGGGAGTTATTCAAGTTCAAACCCAACGGATCCTCGGCTTGCTTCATTTCGGAGCTGTAACTTCTCAACGGATCCACTGTCAAAGCTTTAACGTTTTGGGCATCATTTCTTTCATCAAAGATGTTCCCAAGAAGCTTACCTATTCCCTAAAACCGTCAAGGTACAAAGAAGGCATTGGCGTGACACAATCCAAGAGTATCAACAAATGGAATAAGTGTTGTATGGATCCTTCAACGAGAATATGGAATCAATCGGATCACTCTACCAAGTATGGAGAAGAAGTGAGTCAAACCACTCTGGTTTTGATTCAAACTATTCAATGAATGGGTAAGTGATTCAATTGTACGTCTTTTTCTCCTTGTCAAGTTTTGTCCCAATGGGTTTTCTTGACAAGGTTTTTAATGAGGCAATTGTTTCACTTCACCATAGCCCATTGTTGAATAAATCAGACCCATGGCCCCTTTGGATGTCAAAACCACGAAATTGTGAAGAGGAGGAGCCATTTTTATCATTCAAACTTTATTTTAATTTTTATGTCATTTTCGAGTGTCTTGGAGCTTGTTCCAAGACTATCTTCTTCTTCTTCTTTTATTCTCTCTTGAACTCTCTTGAGAACTCATCTAGACTTTTAATCAAAAACCTTTTCTGAATCTCTAGATCTTGTGTATGAGTAATATTCAACAAAACTTTCGATTCTTTGGTGAGTAATATCCTTGAGAATCGATTGAGGAATATCAAGAGCCTTTCGCATCTCTTGTGAGACATTCGATCCACGGAATATCAAGCCTTCCGCAACCCTTGTGAGACCACTTCAATCCACAACCTTTGAAGCAATCCGTTGCTTGCAAAGCCTATCCAAAACCAACCCAAACCGTAGAGCGAGTCGCAAAGCTATCCATTCGGAGACTCCAAGCCATTCCCATCCGAAAACACACAACTCCACAAAGTTCATCCTAGGGCAGTTCGATCCTCTCCATTAGGATCACATCAGGTGGTACAGAGCAAGCTTTGTGACCAGGTTGTGTTTTTCTATTCGAAATCCTTCACAGTTCATGCTTCATTTTTTGTCTCTTGGAATTCTAGTTGATTGTCTTTTCGTCTGTCATCTTGCTCGAATTTTCATAAATAATTGGTGATAGATAAAATTTGAAATCAACTGATTGGAAACTAGGAAGAGTCTAGTATTTGTTAAAATTGATTTCAGAATTTTGAACGTGATTTGATATTTATCTGTCCGATCAAACAAAACAGCCATTTCGGGTTCTTAGTTGATTGTCTTTTCGTCTGTCATCTTGCTCGAATTTTCATAAAATAATTGGTGATAGATAAAATTGTGAAATCAACTGATTTGGAAACTAGGAAGAGTCTAGTATTTTTTTCAGAATTTTTGAACGTGATTTGAAATTTTATTCTGTCCGATCAACAAAACAGTCATTTCGGTTCTAGTTTATTAACTTGATTTATCCTTCAATCTTGCATACTCTCACTAGTTGTTTGATCTTTTGTAGGTAATATGTCGGAAGAAGAGAGTGAAGCTGAGAATTCCCGGCCTAGACGTGAACGTGAGTCCACTATGAACCAAAAAGTCGACGACATCACTCAACTTCTACATGAGATGCGTGACCGAATGACTGCTCTTGAACTACGCACACCTAGATACAAGGAGGCCGAAGAGTATTATGATCGTGGTCCTAATACATTTCGGGAAAGCAAAGAGAGACCTAGACGTGCAAGAGAAAGCAGAGGTCATCATACTGAAGATCGTGGAGATCTCATGCCCCAAATTCCATCATTCTATGGTAAACATGATCCGGACACCTACTTGGTGTGGGAGAGAAGGTGGACTCGTTTTAATTCCCATCACTATTCGGAGATCAACAAGTACGAATTTCAACTACTGGATTTTGTGAGTATTCACTCACTGTTGCATCGATTTGGTAACTTCACAGAGGCGTAATGTGAGAATATCCAGTGGAGACATGGGCAGAAATGAAAGCGCATCATGAGGAAGAGACATGTTCCTAGCCATCACCATCGTGAGCCAAATAAGAAGGTGGTTCTTTCCACACATGGAGAGTCAGAGTTAAAGCAGACGTAGTGGTTTCTGTTTCACTTCTATCTTTGTCCGAGGAGCAGAACAAAAGGAATTTGAAACCGCACCTATCTATGACGATTATGAGGAGTATGCATCTGAGGAAGAGGTAAACGTTTGAGTGATTACCTAAACACTACTCCACCAAAAAGAAAAAGAGAGCGCTGAGAGAAACCAAGCTAAAGGCCTTTGAGACAAACCCGGAGAAATTCAAACTTCCTTGTGAGAACCGATGAGGTTAAGAGTTCTTTGTCGTCAACACCCTTTGATTATTTTTTGACTATAAAGAAGCTTTATTAGCTTGACTAATCTTACACCGGTGCGCCGAGTGAAGTGATTTTTCTTTGCAGGGTTATAGAGATGTTTTCCATGAAGACAACTCAAGAAGTTTCCAACCGATCCATGGAAATGAGCATCATGTTGTCTTTGATCCCGAAACACCCTTTGAGGCATTTTCCTATGTCATCCAATGCAAACAAACACAGGGTATACAAACTCAAGGAATGAAAGCTCATGCACCAGCAACGTGGTTAATCTAACTTGTGGCTACTGAAGATTTACCATCCAAGTGTGATTGTGACCCATGGAAGCATTTGAGAAATGAGCAGTATGCTAAGCGAGCTAATGAGAGAGCAGCCATAACATGGTTTTTGAGCACTGTGATTGGATTTGTGTTCTTATGAGCAAGGGCCAAAGAGAAAACCAAAACAATGCCAAGAAGTGATGAGCCCCCTATCCAGTCAGATGATCATGATGATATGCTACAATATATGCTTGCAAGTAAGTACTCGTTTTATTATTCTTTTGATAATTCTAACTTGGACTTTTGCGTGTAGATGGTCCAGATTTGAGGACAAATCCTTTTCAACTGGAGGAGGATGATATGATCATGGACAGCTTGAACCTGACCTTGTAGCTGAGCTTGATCCAGAGGATATTGACTAGGTCATAGCAGCAGCCGAACCAAACCACTATCAAATGCACCACACAAGTCGGAAAAGGTTCGAAACGGATACATGTGCCTTTCTTGAGCTTCTAAATTCAAACACGAGGATTCAGCACATAAGACCACTTGGAAAACTTTCTCAACTCACATAGAGAACTCTCGAAGTGGAATCGATCATCCAAATCCGAAGAAGGAGTTATGCCATTGCAAATCGGGTGATCCCAGTTTATCCGATTTGGACAGATACGCCTTGTTTGGAGTTTCCAACACAACCAGGGAGTTGGCTACAAATCAACCTGTTCTACAATCTTGATCCATCAGAGTTCGTAGAGAGTTTGAATCAAGTCGATATCATTTTTCATTTGGGAGTTATTCAAGTTCAAAACCAACGGATCCTCGGCTTGCTTCATTTCGGAGTTGTAACTTCTCAACGGATCCACTGTCAAAGCTTTAACGTTTTGGGCATCATTTCTTTCATCAAATGTTCCCAAGAAGCCTTACCTCTCCTAAAACCGTCAAGGTACAAAAAGGCATTGGCGTGACACAATCCAAGAGTATCAACAATGTGAATAAGTGTTGTATGGATCTTCAACGAGAATATGGAACAATGAGATCACTCTACCAAGTATGGAGAAGAAGTGAGTCAAACCACTCTTGGTTTTGATTCAAACTATTCAATGAATGGTAAGTGATTCAATTGTACTCTTTTTCCTTGTCAAGTTTTGTCCCAATTGGTTTTCTTGACAAGGTTTTTAATGAGGCAATTGTTTCACTTCACCATAGCCCATTTGTTGAATAATCAGACCCATGGCCCCTTTGGATGTCAAAGCCACGAAATTGTGAAGAGGAGAGCCATTTTATCATTCAAACTTTATTTTAATTTTATGTCATTTTCGAGGTGTCTTGGAGCTTGTTCCAAGACTCTCTCTTCTTTCTTCTTTATATTCTCTCTTGAACTCTCTTGAGAACTCATCTAGACTTTTAATCAAAAACCTTTTCTGAATCTCTAGATCTTGTTGATGAGTAATATTCAACAAAACTTTCGATTCTTTTGGTGAGTAATATCCTTGAGAATCGATTGAGGAATATCAAGAGCCTTCCGCATCTCTTGTGAGACCATTCGATCCACGGAATATCAAGGGCCTTCCGCAACCCTTGTGAGACCATTCAATCCACAACCTTTGAAGCAATCCGTTGCTTGCAAAGCCTATCCAAAACCATACCCAAACCGTAGAGCGAGTCGCAAAGCTATCCATTCGGAGACTCCAAGCCATTCCCATCCGAAAACACACAACTCCACAAAGTTCATCCTAGGGCAGTTCGATCCTCTCCATTAGGATCACATCAGCCACTTTCCACATTCTTCTTCAAAACCTTCTCCATTGATCTAGCTTTCGTCCCCTTCGTTCTCTGTTTCTTCCTCATGTAAGCAATAGGGATTCTTAAAATCATTTTGGTTGTTCAATTGTCTATTTTATGCTGTGTGGTGGATGATTCATGGATCTTTGGAGATACCAAAATTAGGGGGGGGGGGGGATTTTTATTCTAGGTTTCCGTGAATCCTTACCGTTTTCGGGAAAAATTCTTCTATAAACCGCTTCTTTTGTGGTGAATTCGCGTTTGAGTTTGAGATTGAGAATTCAAGATCCATGTTTTCTGATTTAAAGTTAATATATGTTGCAGGTTAGGGAGACAAAAAGAAGCGAAGAAGAAGAAATCAGGTGCTAGATTTGATTGGGTTTAGCGTAATCGGATTTTTATTTGATTTTATGGGGTTTTGTGGTTTTTATCGGGGTCAGTTTGTAAACCGACTAAACCCTGTTGGAAAACCGAATGGACTCGATCTATGGGGAACTGGGTGCGAAGTATTAATTCAGGTGGAATTAGGATTAGAAGTATGGTTTCAAGAACATATAGGACGGGAAATTAGTATGGGCCGCATTTGGTACGATACCATACTTACTGTGGATATCTATGACGTTTTCCTGATTATCATCTAATATTTGGCGAATGTATAACTATCTAGTGTATTTTAGAATTATTTCTTGAATTTTTCATTTATTTTTTGCGATTTTGATCTATTATGTCAACTACTTTCTAGTATTTAGGGATCAAATTTAAAACTTAGTTTGGACAACAAATATTATTTTTGGTTTTTCTTTCAATAAGGAAAGTAAATAAAAGCAATGGATAGTAAATTGAGTTACAGTCAATCTTCTAGAACTTCTAAACAAGTAACATGCATAGATATTGAGAAAGCATAAATCCTATTTTCGAACTCAATAAAAAATGTCAGCTATCCTAATCTCTTAGTGATAACACATAAAGTAAAAGATCGATATGTTCACAAAGGTTTCTAGCAACTCTAGTTTTCCAAGAGGTACTTTGCTCACCTAGGTTCAATTCCAACGTTTGTAGCAACTCTCGTGATCTTGATACATTTAAAGGAAATATTTAGGCTCTTGCTCAAATAAGCATTACTAACAACCTGGGTGAAGAATCCTACAATCATTCTCAATTAAAGCAAGCAAAAATACTTATCTAAAACATCCTAATAGAAACTCTAACACCCCAACAGAGAATTACTCAAGCATAACTATAAAAGATAAGCAAGACAAAGATGAAAACATAATTGAATTGCAAATAAACTACAAAAGACTAGAATAAAAATCTAAAATATTTACAATGTATTCTTGAAAGTGTTTTTGCACCCAGAACTGGATGATTTGAAACTTGGGTACGATTACCCTATTTATAATGCAAGGGAAGCCCAAGAAATCGAGAAAAGGAAGCTTGTTAAAGGCGGCAAACGATCGGTGGAAGGTGCAACTGAAAGGCTCTCGGTCTTCTCAACCGATCGGTGCAAAGTGCAGTGGTTGCCTGTTGTCTCCGATTTTCTCTTCTACTGATTCACTTGAATCCCATTTTTAGCCAAATAGTCTCTATTTCTTCCATCAAGTCCATAATCCTGCAAAAAAAAAACCAGAAATACTCTAAAACTATCTTGTTCTTATTGAAAAGAAGCAAGATTCGTCATAAAAAGAACTCCAATATTCATTGAAGTTGTTGAAACCACGCCTGTCAATGTAGTTTATTTCCTCGTACACACCATCATCAGCTTCAGCAACTTGTTCAACACCATCCACAAGCGCACTTATCTCCTTTTTTTTTGAAGTTTCAACAACAGATCCACCTTCTCTTTCAACTCTTGGTAATCGCTTGTCTCCACACTGTTAATAACATCCTTCTTCGAACTATCATACTCAGGACAATGGTTGCTATTACTCGTACCCAAATTCTCTATGAGATGATTGCTTACTGATGTGCTCAAATCTAATACCCTAAAAGTATCTAAGCAGTCGCTACAGTATTTTAGGGGTCGAACCACAAAGACTCAAGATGACACTCAATAGATTCAGAAATATGAACTAAGCTAAGCAAAATAGATGAAATTAAGAATGACAAAACAATTAAATCAAGGATATAAATCAATGGAGGAAAACGCTAGGCTTAGGGAAACTTGCAGGCAAATCAGAATTATCAAATCAAATCAATTGTCAGGAATAAATTAAGCTCCGCTTTCAAACTTGAATCACAGATGTAAAGTAAACCAACTGTCGTTGCAAAAACTATCTATGCCTAAACCTAGTATTCCAAATTTCTTTGCAAATTCTATGAATTTAAACAAGCATTAAAGTTCAAGTTCAATTGTTCACAAAATCCCTAAACCAAATTTCTTTGCGAATAGGGCTTTTGCTCACCAAACACTAGATCAGGCACTCAATCACACTTTCATGCCAATCAACCAACCTATCATCAGATTCTAGTTCGCGAGGCTAGAATAAGCATTAATCTCAAGTCTAGGTGAAAAGCTCTATAGATTATTCCCTAACAATCAATTCAGATCTAACAATTCATCAAATACCCTTAAGCAACCCTAATCCTAACAAGGGATCTACTCAGACATGGTGAAAGCAATAAACATCATGAATAGAATAGATATCATATAAAATAATGAAATAGAGTAAGAATACAAAGAGGTTCAAGAGTTCTTCTCCAAAAGACTCAATTGCAGAAAACTCTATCTCCAGAATTCACAAGGTGTCCTCTAAGGAGGCTCTAAAACCTAATTATATTGTTCAAAAACGTTTAGGAATCTATCTCGAAAAATAAGGAAAGCTTCTGAATGAATCTCGGGTTTGTTTCGCGTTCTGGTCACAGGCATCGACCGATACTATAAGTGGTATCGATCGATGCTTGGTCTTTTGGTCGTGGACTTCCCAAACGAAGGGTGTCGATCGATGCTTCTCAGTGTCGATCGATGCTGAGCTTGTTCCCGAACGGCTTCAACTCCAGATTGCCTCAAAAGCTTCTCAAATCCTCCAATTAGCTCCATAGCGCCTATAACTTGAAAAGAACCTGAAAGACTCTAAAACTAAAGAAAAGACTCAACAAAAAGGACTTATATAATGGCTAAAAACGGGTAAAAACCATGATATATCACTTACGAACAAAGTTGGCCGCAAAATTCCATTGACGTGCCGTGTCAAGAGCCATCTGAAACTTCTTTGAGACGCCTTGATAAAAAATGTGTAGCAATGTCTTAGGAGTGTAACCGTGATGTGGGCAATCTTTCCAGGACCCTATGAAAAGATTCCACATCTCGAAAGATATCTTGGTCCCTGCTTGTTGGAATGTATAGATCTTGTTCCTCAACTGTGTGCGTGGTCTTCGACTTTAGGGAAAAGTGATTAATGAACTGATCACGACATGGAACCCAAGTAGTGATGGAACCCGGCTCGAGGAGTCACAACCATCTCACAGCCTTATCACCCATGGAGAACTTAAAAAAGTTCAGAAGCTGGTAATCTTTGTACATTCCATTCGCCCTAGTTGTGCTACAAAGATCCTTAGAGTTTTGCACATGGTCCATCGGGTTTTCAGAAGTAAGACTGTTGAAAAACGATTGCTTCACCAATTGTGATAGTCTTGTCTTGAAGAATAGGCAGACAGAGCAGTTCTTCCAGCAAAAAGTGACTAGGAGCGTTGTACTCCCCCAAAGTAGCCTCAGCACACAAACCGATCAGCATATTTTGGTAACTGATCGGTTGCTCGAGTCTCCCATAACCGATCGGTTGGTTACGTGCATCGTTCGGTCCTCTAACATCATCCAAACCGATCAGCCGGTTATCAGCACTGATTGGTTGACAGGCGTTCTGTTGAGTGTATAAGTTGTACCCTAAATAATTACTGCAAGTGTACTATTCGCATCTGTAGTACTTAGGAAACGAATCCACAAAGACCAAAACGATTACACTATGGACTATGATAATTAAAATTTAGCAAGGACAACGCAAATGATTTTTGTTTGGTTTTTCAATGATAATAAAATGAATGTAGGGATAAAATGTCAAGTTAGAGGGAATCTCCTAATATATTTAAACAAGCAATATACAATATTGATGAGAAAGCAATAAATCTCGTCTTGAACTCAATCATAAATGTCGGTTATCCTAATCTCTTAACGATAACGTACTAAGCTAAAATACTCCTAACAAAAACTCTTGTTTATTACTAAGATCTTTTAGCAAGCATTAAAAACATGATCAATATGTTCACAAGGGTTCTGTCACCTTTCATTGCACGAAGTTGCCTTGCTCTTCTAGGCTAGATTTCGATGTTTCTACCAGCTCTCGTTGTGCAGCACCATCTTAGGGAAATACCTAGAATCTTGTCTCAGATAAGTATTACTAACAACCTAGGCGAAGAACTCTAATATCATTCTCTATCTAAATATGCAAAGTAACTTTATCTAAAACATCCTAATAGAAACCCTAAATATCCAACAGAGAATTACTCAAGCATACCTATAGAAAATTAGCAAGACAATAATAGAAACATAATAAATTGCAAAATCAACTACATACGCTAAAATAAAACTCTAAGGTATTTTACAATAAACCTTTCAAAGTATTTTTGCTCTTCAGAACTGAATTGATTTGAGAAAAGGGTGGAACCCCCTTTATATAGTGCTAGGAGATCCTAGAATATTCTGAAAGGAAGCTTCCTAAAGTCGGTCGACTGATCGGTTCTTGAGCTCTTCTCAACCGATCAGTGCAAAGTGCAACTGATCGGTTGGCATATCCTAGGATATGATTCTTCTAGAACACTTGAAGCCCAAATTAAGACCTTTTCTCTTATAATCGTCCACCAAGTCCATTTCCCTGCAAAACACTAAAATCACTCTAAAACCATATTGTTCTCAGTAAAAGAACAAAAGATTGGTTATTAAAAGACTCTAAAATTTAGTAAAATTAGGTGTTAACACATTCCTCCAGACTTGAGTTTTTGCTTTTCCTCAAGTAAAGAACAATAAAAACTCGAATCCGGAGAAACAGTTGAGAGCTATTAAAATTAGGAAATAATATTTACATCGGGTCTTCCTTCTGTAAACTTCATCAAAGTCGAGTCAGAGTAAAATCTGCTTTCTGTACTTAGCCCTGAACTTAGCAATATCCCATACTCTAAATCCCGAGATCACAAGGTAATCCCAAAATCAGTGATCTTAGGCTTTTAACATTCATTAAGATAGTGTGTGTTCTCACAGAGGGAATACCGAACAAGCTATGGTCTTGGTAAGGGAACATTTAATGGTGACTCATGTATTTATGGTTATCCTAGCAGATAGGATGCAAAGCATTATGTATAATCATAGTGAGACACATATCAATTGATGCATACATAGCTTTCCTTTCACTAAGACCATCTAAGTCATTTCAAGACCCGATATAGACCCCAAGAGTCCTAAAAATTCTATTGATGCATTTTTCAATAGAGCTTAGACTTTTCGGGTTCCTTCGTTCTCCTTTCCTCATAATTTTTTGTTTTTTTTATGATTCTGTCTTTACAAGATCAAGCATCAAAACAACATTCATGATAGCTTTTAGCATGTCCTAAGTAAGCTATACAAGTCTGTCAACAAGACTTAATCTTATAAAAGCTTACTAATCATCCCAAAATATTACGTCTAACATCCCTAATGATAATAAAATGTTAGCTATATCGGTCCATATACTCCATATTTATGCACATGAATGCACAAGCGATGATAAAATAATGCATGAGGTGTAAATAAGGGGTTAGGGTGCAAGATGTGGAACTAGACTAAAAATGAGCCTAGCTATTCATAGTTGAAAATATTGGCAAAACGAGTCATAATCTGAATATCTATTTCATAGCAAGATTACCAAGCCCCTAAGTGAGAAAAACTAAGTCTATATCCGATGTACCACTAGATAAGGCTAACATCAAATCATTCAAGTTTCAGAGTGATAGGGACTAACCTGATTATTGCGTCTCTCATGGTTGTTCCAAACTTCAGCTTTACTTCTGATGTAGCCCCGAATAGGTTGTTGGAAGATTGTCCCGAAGCAAGTTCCTTGAAAAACCTTGTTGATTCCTTGAATTTACTGAATATGACTCAATTAAAAATTTTGAAAAAAATCATCAATTATAACCAAGTGGTACATATGTACCCTCTCCCAAACTTGAACTACACTATCCCAATGTATATAGATGGAACAAGGGTAGGTGAAAATTTAATTGAAAAATAACAAAGACGATTTGAGAAAAAAAAAGTGTAATGAAATACAAAAGATAAAGGGTTTTTGTAATAAGTCTTTACCGATCAGTGCAAAAAGCAATTGTTCCTCTAGCGTATGCTACTTGTCTGGTCTGCGCCTAGAGCGCGCAAAAATGAAATCGTCAAGATGCTGACTGGCGGAGCTATCATGGGAGCCAAGTGCACCATGGCTGGATCTGAATTCACCTCAGTCGTCCTGAACTACTCACGCCACTCCTCTAAATCGTTGTTCTTGTCGTGAGCCTAGTCCTGAGTCTGTCAGCCTGAAACGCAACAAGGCTGAATCTTTCTGAACACTCCCAAAAGCAGTCACAACATTCTGTTGTTCTTTTCCGCCAGATCCTGATTATGAACCATCATATCCTGATCGTCGGCGGTCTGGGGGAGATCTTGATAGGTGAAATCTCTCTAGTCGAAGTCCAAAAGTTGGCCTTGAGAAGAGGTGGAAGCGCGAGATGGCGCCTGACTGGATGTACGGGCATGTCGACGACGAGTAGTTCGACTCTATCTAGTAGGGTGGGGACAGAGGGCAAGAGATGGAGGCATGAAAGCTACATGTTCTCTCAAAGAGATGTCTGTGAGATCTCACGTAGGTAGCTAAAGGAAACAATAGTGGCCATCTCGGTCTTGGAAATGCAGAACGGAGGTATCTCGTACCAAAATGGAGGTGGTGTATAGATGCTCTAGATAAATGTACCTCTTGCGTTTCTCGGAAGAAGGGGAGGGGGATCATATCCAATAGCCTCAAGAATAGGCGTGACAAGGTACCCTGAATAGATATCACAACACATATGCGTGTTGCTTCCAGTTGTGTCAAACTATGAATTGCCCCAAAGTCCACACAGGCTCTCCGTATATCCGGCATCTTCGGGAATCTCAATGTAGCTATAAACAGCCTCCCTCGCTTCCATAACCCATAAGTCATGAGTGTCTCGATCTCGTGTCTGCCAAGATACTGTTTCTAATGAACTTAGCAACCACCCGTAGCACTTGCCTACTACTTAGAGCTTGCTTCCAGACAACAAAATGTAGGTGTGAGTCGATTTTGGCCCAGAACTTGGTGGGGTTGGAGACGACTCCAGCACGCATCTCTGTGTGTTTCAGGAGTTTGAAGAGGTCGCAGAGCTGGTGGATGGGTAGCTTATGATGATGCCCCCATACGAAGAAGCTGATCCACCCTCTGGACGCCTCCTCACAGCCTATAGGAGAGTGTACCTTTATTGATGTCAAGAAATCTCGTGTAGGTCCCACGTACAAGTCCCATAATTTGGGAAAATTACCAAACCCAATGGTATCCAACATCCTGTGGACCTCGTACTTGAGACCCAATTCCTTTAAGATCCTGTCGTATATTGATGTGAGCATGACCAGCAAGGAACCTAAACCAAAGGAGCAGCTTGAACTTGAGCAAGGAGAAGCTACGGAAGAGCACCAAGAATCCGAGGACGATGAAGAAGAGAGCTTGCAAATCACCAATGGTCCCATTACTCGATCCAAGCAAGCCAAACTTAAGACAACACTACAACGCCTTCTCAGCACCATCCAGGCCAGTTTAGTGTGTGCTAATCCATCCACCTTGGTTGTGATACAAGCCACCTAAACCTCATCAAGAGAGGTGCCTTGGATTGCACTCTTTTTCCCTCCTCTTAGTTTTGTCCCAATGGGTTTTCTAAGAGAGGTTTTTAATGAGGCAAGCCCAAGGTACTTTATCAAAAGCCTTCTTGATGAACCAGGCCCCATTTTATCCTATCTAAACATTTAAATTTAAGTTTTAAGGTTTAGTCTTCTTTCTTAATGTTTTTGTAATTTCCTAGTTTTCTCGTAACTTGTTTTGGAGGTTTCCTAGGAGTATTTGTCTACTCCTATGCACCTCTTGGATTCTATATGTACTCTCTTGTTTATCTCCTTTTCTAGATCATCAAACATTTTAATATAATCATCTCTTCTTAATCTCGTTTGATCATCTCTTGAATCCGAAATCTGGATCAATTCTCATTTCCTTCAAGATCCGAAAAGTCTAAGGGTCTCTTCATCCCCTTTAGAAGTTTCACTTCGTTTCACCTCTTGCTCAACATGTCTGGTCTTCATCATTCATACCGAGCAAGCTGATAGTCCAAGGATCTTCCACCATCCTTGAGATATCCCTCATTCCACCAGCCTCTTGGAGACGTTCAGGGACTTGATCCTATCTAGGATCACATCAAGTGGTATCAGAGCCCACTCCAAACCAGGTTGCATTCTTTCAACTCTTCACATTCTCGCAAATTCACTTTGTGTCTTTTCCGTCTGTCATCTGGTTCGAATTTTCATAAATATTTGGTGATAGATAAAATTGCGAATCCAATTGTGTTTGAATCGAAATTGAGTTCTAGTATTTTTAAAAAATGTTTCCAGAATTTTTCTTTGTGATTTGATAATTTATTTGTCAGGTCTAGTCAAACAGTCAGTTTCGGGTTTAAGAGAGTTGTTGTGCATTTGAAGAGTCATTTTTGTGTTTGATTTGTGCTTTCATATCTATGAACAAGTGACTTGTTTATTGGACTGAATTTGTCAGGTACCATGATGGGAACCGACGATGGAGAGGAATCCTCAAACTCTAACAAACAACTTCTCAATTCCTTTAAAGCTATGATGAATGAGAGATATAGCAACCATGAGGCTGAGATAGAAAGATCAATCAATGACCGACTACGGGAAAACCAGCCACCTACTGATGCTGAGCAGTACTATAGTCACTCCTCTAGGTCACACCAATCTAAGAGAAGAAGGCCACAAGATGATCGGATGCCTAGGAACGTCCAGCTTAACTCTCGTGATCCTTTTTCCGGCCTTAAGATCAAAGTTCCGTCCTTCCATGGCACCAATGATCCTGAAAGAATACTTAGAATGGGAGAAAAAGATAGAGATAGTCTTTGATTGTAGGGAGTACACCCAGGAAAACAAGGTTAGAGTAGCCCCAACCGCATTTAAAGACTATGCTCTAAGTTGGTGGGATCAATTGGTTACTTCTAGGCGAAGGGCTGGGGATTTACCTATAGAGTCGTGGCACCAGATGAAAATCATCATGAGGAGAAGGTTGTACCTAGTCATTACCATAGGGAGCTTCACTTTAAGCTTAGGAACCTATCTCAAGGAACTAGATCGGTAGAAGAGTACTATAAGGAGATGGAAAACCTTGTTGCTTAGAGCTGATAGTCAGGAGGATAATGAAGCCTTAAAAGGATATCATAGATCGACTAGAGGTCCATCACTATGTCGAAATAGAAGAACTCCTCGATAAGCCTATTATGTTTGAGAAAAACTTAAGAGGAAGAACCCTAAAACCCGGATTTAGTTCTACTAGGTTTAGCCATTCTAGGGAAGATAAGTCTAGTTTTGCTAAGGACTTTAAGCCAGCCGCTAAACCTAAGGAAGAGGATTTGAAGCTTAAAGGCATAGATAAGGGTTCTAGCACCAAAGCTAGAGAGGTTCAGTGTTTTAAGTGTAAGGGATTTGGTCACTACTCCAGAGAGTGTATCAATAAGAGGGTCATAGTTTATAAGGGCTAAATGTGAGATAGAATCAGGGGAGGACCAATCGGATGCTGAATCTTTAGAGGAGAATGAAGTCCTGCCACCACACCGGTCAGCTCTTAGTCACTATGAGAACTTCTTAAACGTGCCAAAGCTAGGCCTGAAAAGAATGAGCAAAGAGAAAACCTATTTCACACTCGCTGCCTAGTAAAGGATAAGGTTTGTAGCCTAGTGATTGATGGGGGTAGTTGTACCAATGTTGCAAGTCAGATTATGGTAGAAAAGCTAGGGCTTAAAGTTACTAAGAGATCTACACCTTATAAGTTGCAATGGCTTAATGATGAGGGAGAATTAGAGGTAGAGAACCAAGTCTTAGTTCCCTTGTCCGTAGGAAAGTATGAGGTTTTGTGTGATGTCTTACCCATGGATGCTAGTCATATCTTACTTGGTAGACCTTGGCAATCGGATAGGAGGGTAATGCATGATGGGTTTTCTAATAGATATTCATTTGAGTTTAAGGGTAAAAAGAACATCCTAGTACCCTTATCCCCACATGAGGGTCAGCTAGATCAAATAGCGAAGGATAAGGAAATAAAACCAATGTGTTTACTCCCATTCAACGCTTGTTTGAAGTCACAAGCCTTACTTGCTGCAATCACTCCGAGAATAAGTTAATGATTTCCTTGTCTTGAGGTGAGAGAACTCGTACAAGGAACTCTCGTTCGATTCTCAAATGGGGGTCACTGGAAGAAAGGGTATGGTAGTAGACATCCTTATCAATGTAAGTGAGACATATTCTCATGTATGGCCAATCCATGATAGCTCTTGGAGAAGCCAAGAATTCTCGTCCAAAGTAAAGTGTTGGACGTTCGTTAGTCTTCACATCACAAATTTGGGAGTCCACCGCCACTTCACAGGTTCCTATCTCAACATTGGCATTGTGAATTTCTCCTCTTGGGTAGTAAGTAAGATTTTTGGTCACGCCCCTTATTCGTGATGGTGGTGGGTCCATGTATCCAAGGGCTTATGCGATGCATGTCGGCATTATGTTGAAGGACCCGTCGGTATCACAAAGTAAGCACTCAAGCATCATGTTGTCCATGGAGACAAGAATAACAAACTTTCCGGTTGAGTTGATCCTTTCTATCTTTCTTCGGAGTTTGTTCTTCTTCCTTTCGGCTTTGAACATAACTTTGATCTCTTGGAGTGTCTCTTCATTCTCGCTAAAAGTTCTATGAAGTAGCTCCAATCCCACATGTCAGCGAACTCTAACCTTGAGGAGTATCCTCTCACTAGTTCCATGAACCTTCTGGATTTGGCTCCTGAAATCCATCGTTCCACATTCTTCCTATGCTAGCCTTCCCATGGAAGTCGTCCCAAAGCAGCCCGAGTAGGCTTCGCGACATATCGCAAACTGATTGGTCGGTTAGTGTCACCGATCGGTCGTAGAGGTCGGTTAGAACCGACCGGCTGTTGCGCATAACTGATTGGTTGATGGAATCTCCTAGCAACATGTCCGTCTTGCCTTACTTCTTTGATAACAAAAGCTGCATCAGCAAAGTATCTCATCATTTTGTTCCTTTCTTTCGTTCCACCCCTTCAATCTGGCCATCTAATTCATTCTTACTAACTCGTCGTCGTTTGGTTTGTCAGATCGTGATTCGTTCGTGCATAAACAATCCAATTGACGAGATTTATGAAAAATTAGTAACAAAAAAAGATATATATAGAAACAAAAACAAGAAAATAGAAATCCTAGACAAAATTTTAACTAAGAATCCAATGACACTAGTTAATTATGGTCCCGACAACACTGCCAAAAACTTGTTGAGTGTCTAAGTTTTATCCCAAATAATTAATGTAAGTGTTCGATACACCGCTGTAGTACTTAGGGATCGAATCCACAAAGACCAAAATGATTACACTATGGACTATGATAATTAAAACTTAGCTAGGACAATTCAAATAATTTTTTGTTGGTTTTCAATGATATTAAAATAAATACAGGGATAGAATGCCAGGTTAAAAGGAATCTTGTTAGATATCTAAACAAGTAATATTCAATATTGATGAGAATGCATTAAATCCACTCTTTAACTCAATCATAAATATCAGTAATTAACCCTAATCTCTTAGCGATAACGTACTAAGCTAAACAAACCCTAATATAAACTTTTTTTTATTGCTAAGATCTTTTAGCAAGCATTAAGAAGTTAAGAAGATGATCAATATGTTCAAAAGGGTTCCGCCAACTCTCGTTACGTGAAGTTACCTTGCTCCCCTAGGCTAGATTATGTTGTTTTTACCAACTCTCGTTGTGTAGCACCATCTACGGGCAATACCTAGACTCTCATATCAGATAAGCATTACTAACAACCTTGGAAAAGAACCCAAACATCAGTCTCTATCAAAACATGCATAATAACTTAATCTAAAACATCCTAATAGAAACCCTAAATCCCCAACAAAAAATTACTTAAGCATAACTGCAGAAAAGCAAGGCAATAATGAAAACATAATTGAATTACATAATAAACTACAAAAACTAGAATAAAACTCCAAAGTATTTACAATTATCCTTTCAAAGTGTTTTTATTATTCAGAACTGAATGATTTGAGAAGAGGGGTCAGAGCCTCCTTTATATAGTGCTAGGAGATCCTAGAATATTCTAAAAGGAAGCTTCCAAAAGGCGGTCGACCAGTCAGTGTACTTTGCAACCAACCGGTTCTTGAGCTCTTCTCAACCGATCAACGCAAAGTGCAAACGATCGGTTGAGTTCTCCGACAATATGCTTCTTGTAGAACTTTTGAAGCCCACTTTGAGCCATTTTCTCTTAAAATCGTCCATCAAGCCTAATTTCTGCAAAACACTGAAATCACACTAAAACATCTTGTTATCGGGAAAAAGACACAAGATTCATCATTAAAAAGACTCTAAAAGTTAGTTAAATTAGGGGTTAACACGTTCTCAGCAACGTTTCCATCTAAACCAGCTCCTTTACAACACCAAAAATATAAGCA
Organism: Crucihimalaya himalaica; assembly: GCA_004349715.1. NCBI lineage: Eukaryota > Viridiplantae > Streptophyta > Magnoliopsida > Brassicales > Brassicaceae > Crucihimalaya > Crucihimalaya himalaica. The sequence continues at coordinate 743,480 of SMJT01000076.1, read as the reverse complement.
ATGTTTTCCATTCTCCTATTTCTCTTGTTTTGCCTACACAAACGCTCAATTCTCACTAACTAGGTGTTGTCAGGAAGTAGCAAGTTTGAAGCCCCTTGGCTTCTCCTTTGCATAAATGCTTCAAACATCATAAGAATAAATTAATAGGTACCATATTCAAAAAAAAAAACAAAAAAATCTAATACAAAATTCTAATTATAAATGTAAAAGCACTCATTTATGGTTCCCGGCAACGGCGCCAAAACCTTGTTACGTGTAAGTTTTACCCTTAACAAAACCACAAGTGTACAGTAAACCGCTGTATACTTAGGGGAGGAATCCACAGGGACCGAAAAATATATGCTATGGTCTAAAGCAATCAAAATTTAACTAGGACAATAAATATGATTTTGGTTTTTCTTTTCTAACAATTTAAATAAATTCAATTCAAAAACTATGGATATAATAATTGGTGATAGGGAATCCTTTAGTATTTCTAAAAAATTAAGCATGTATAATTATGAGAAAGCATTAGATTCATTCTAGAACTCAATCATAAACGTTAGTTAACCTAATCCCTTAGTGATTACAACTATGCTAAACAATCCTAACAAAAACTCTCATTTATTATCAAGATTATTAGCAAGTATTAAGCAAAGGATCGATATGTTCACAAACGTTTTAGCAACTCACGTTTTCTAGAGGTGCCTTGCTCACCTAGGATAGATTCCAACATTTCAATAGCAACTCCCGTTGTCTATAAACATTTCAAGGCAATATCTAAACTCCCACCTAAGATAAGCATTATCAACCACCTAGGTGAAGAATATAAGCATCATTCTAAATCAAAAATCAATGTTAACTCATCTAAAACATCCTACTAGAAATCCAAAACCCAACATAGAATTACTCAAGCATAATTCTAGAGAACAAGCAAGACAGAGATGAAGAAATCATAATTGTATTGCAAATAAACTACAAAAACTAAAATAAAATCCTAAAATATTAAAAATGTATTCATACAAGGTTTTTAGCACTCAGAGCTGGATGATTGAGGCTCGGGGACGAATCCTATATTTATAGTAAAAGAGAGAAGCCCTAAAAATGAGAAAAGTAGAAATTTTCTGAAACCGCCAACCGATCAGTTGTGCTTTGCACAGATCGGTTCTTCAAGGCCTTCTCAACCGATTGATGCAAAGTGCTAGTGATCGGATATCATATCCGAGTTTTTCCTCTTCTGATCCACTTGAAGCCCATTTCAGGTCCAATTATCTCTATTTCATCCACAAGCTCATAATCCTGCGAAAACACAAAAAACTCGAAAACTAACTTGTTCTCTATCTATGAAAAACCCAAGATTAGTCATAAAAAGTAAATTATGGGTTAACACATGAAAATCATTATGCATAATCACAGTGAGACACAAACCATAGTCTTCCTTTCACTCGGACAATCTAATGAATCTCAAAAACCTACTAAAAGTTCTCTTGATGCATTCATACATTGGAAATCATTGAATTTTTAGGTTCCTTTCTTTCTCCTTTCCTAGTTTTGATTGAATTTTCGTATTTTTTATTTTTATATGAAGAAAACATTTAGACAATCCGGTAGATCCGGTTCTCGTCTTACAAAATATACATCAAGGTGAACTACATAGCTCATAAGAATACTATCATCAAGCTATAAAAGAATTAGTCAAAAGCCTTAGAAATATAGAAACTTACTAATCATCTCAAATTCATATGTCTACACATACCCACTTCTAATGAAAGGTCAGCAATGTTGGTCCGTATACTCCATAGTTCATGCACATAAATGCACATAATGGTGATGATTAAAATAATGCATGAGGTATGAATCATGGGTATGGGTGTAAGGTGTGGTACTAAACTAAAAAACGAATCTAGCTATTCGGAGGTAAAAAGAACGGTACAAATAAGGAATAACTAATCCATAGCATGATTACCAAGCCCTTAAGTGAGATAAATTAAGTCTAAATTTGATGTTCCACTTAATAAGGTTAAGCTCAAATCATTCAAGTTTCAAAGTGATAGAGACTTTCCTGATTATTGTGTGTGTCCATGGTCGTTCCAAACTTCAGCTCCAATACTAAACGAAGCTAGAATAAGCCATAGGAAAATCGTCCCAAGTAAGTTCGTAGAAAAGCTCATAGTTTCCTCATTTAGACTCAATAAAAATGAAAACGACTCAACAAAAAACTGAAAATCACATCAAAATAAAAAGAAAGGTAAGTGCATAAGTATCCTCCCATAGACATAAGCACCTTAGTGAATAACAGAAAGATATAAAAAAACACTAAGATAGATTTCAAGATTTGGAATCATTTAATGATGCATTACTCATTAAGATGTGGTGGAGATTATTTAGAGCCCCAAATTCTCTATTTGCCAAAGTTCTTTTGGGTAAGTACTGTAATTCCTCCTTTATGGAGGTGGGTGATTCCTCTAATCATTCTCATGGATGGAGAAGTATTCTCGCTAGTCGGGAAATTATAATATTGGGAGTAGCTTAGTGCATTAAAGATGGTACAAGCATAAGTGTTTAGAAGGACCCGAGTTATCTACCTGATATATCATGGTTTTTACCCGTTTTTAGCCATGATATAAGTTCTTTTTGTTGAATCTTCTCTTTATTTTTAGAGTCTTTCAGGTTCTTTTCAAGTTATAGGCGCGTATGGAGCCAATTGGAGGATTTGGGAAGCTTTTGAAGCAATCCGGAGTTGAAGCCGTTCGGAAAAAGCTCAGCATCGATCGACACTGAGGAGCATCGATCGACACCATTCGTTTGGGAGAACCACGACCAAAGAACCTGGCATCGATCGATACCACTTACAGCATCGGTCGATGCCAGTGACCAGAACGCGAAACAAACCCAAGATTATCCAGAAGTTTTCCTTATTTTTCGAGATAACTCCAAAACGTTTTGATTAACTATATAATTAGGTTTTTGAGCCTCCAGAAAGATACCTTGTGATTTCTGGAGATAGAGTTTTCTCCAATTGAGTCTTTGGAGAAGAACTCTTGAATCTCTTTGTATTCTTACTCTATTTGATTTTTTTATATGATATCTATTCTATTCATGATGTTTATTGCATTCACCATGTCTGAGTAGATTCCCTGTTAGGATTAGGGTTGCTTAAAGGTATTTGATGAATTATTAGATCTGAATTGATTGTTAGGGAATAATCTATAGAGTTTTTCACCTAGACTTGAGATTAATGCTAATTTTAGCCTCGCGAACTAAAACCTGATTTTAGGTTGTTTGATTGGCACGAAAGTGTGATTGATTGCCTGATCTAGTGTTTGGTGAGCAAAAGCCCTATTCGCAAAGAAATTTGGTTTAGGGATTTTGTGAACAATTGAACTTGAACTTTAATGCTTGTTTAAATTCATAGAATTTGCAAAGAAATTTGGAATTCTAGGTTTAGGCATAGATAGTTTTCGCAACGACAGTTGGTTTACTTTACATCTGTGTTTCAAGTTTGAAAGCGGAGCTTAATTTATTCCTGACAATTGATTTGATTTGATAATTCTGATTTGCCTGCAAGTTTCCCTAAGCCTAGCGTTTTCCTCCACTGAATTACTACTTGTTTTAATTGTTTTGCTATTCTTAATTTCATCTATTTGGCTTAGCTTAATTCATATTCTAGAATCTATTGAGTGTTATCTTGAGTCCTTGTGGATTGACCCCTAGAATACTACAGCGTCTGCTTAGATACTTTAGGGTATTAGATTTGAGCATATCAAATTTTGGCGCCGTTGCCGGGGACTCTAATTTCACCATTAGATTACGGTTTAAGAATTTCGACTAAGTGTTGAGCATCGATCGATACCCTCTTAGTATCGATCGATACTCGTTGTTACTTCCGTCACTTACGCGTTTTAACTTCTGTCTTTCAGGTGTATGCAGCATCGAGAGACCAGAGGAAGCAAGAACAAGCAGTTGATCAACCTATCTAACGAAGAGCTAGCTGAATTAGAGCGTACAATCAGAAAGCAAAAGAAACAAGCAGAGATGAACAATCCGATTGTGCTTGCTCGTGATGAGGCTGGGGTTTTGAGAGATCAGGAAGGTCACCTGTGTGACGCGCAGGGACAGAGAATTGATGCAGAAGGTAACGTTATTGCCCCTGCACCGGTTGCTAATGCGGTTATCCCACCAGCTGTGCGTGGGAATGTTGGGAATGCTCAGGGTAATCGCGCCAGAACGCTTGGAGAATACAACAGACCAGATCAGTTCTATGCAAACCGATCTGCTATTCGTATTCCGACTTTTCAGAGGAACGACTTTGAGCTGAAGCCTGCCTACTACACTCTTGTAGGCCAGCATCCGTTTCATGGTCTTTCTCATGAGCATCCCATGGATCATATCGAGAGGTTCGAGGACTTGGTCACCAGTATCAAATACAATGGAGTGTCCAATGACTTCCTCTTCTGTAAGCTCTTCCCCTACTCTCTTAGTGGAGATGCAGCTTACTGGCTGAAGCAGTTGCCTCCAGGTTCACTGACCACTTGGGAGGAGACCAATACTGCTTTTCTGAATAACTTCTATGATGATGCGAGATCAGAGGAGCTCAGGAACAAGATCTCCCAGTTTTCTCAAGGAGCGACTGAGGCATCCAAGGCCGCCTGGGTTCGATTTCGATCTTATCAGAGGGACTGCCCTCACCATGGTTTCTCGCAGGTTCAGTTGTTGGGTATCTTCTTCAGAGGGATCGATTGGAGGTATCTGATGGCTTTGGATGCTGCAAGCAACGGTAACTTCAACACCAGGTATCCCGAGGACGCTTATGTGTTGATTGAGAATCTGGCATCTGGCAACAGCACAAAGAATGCTGATTTTGAGAGGAAGAAGCAGAATGGTAGTGCTGATGGTTTACAGATAGTTGAGGTACATGCGAAGCTGGATTCAGTTCACAATCTGTTATTGGGTAAGTAGTAGAAGGCAATGCACTTTGCTGAGGAAGTTGAGAACATCGAAGAGGGTGAAGCAGAGGATGTCAACTACATAGGTGGTAATGGGTATCAGAATTCTTACAACCGCAGCTTCACTAACAACTCTCAGAGAGGTGGGTTCAAACCTGATTTCAAGACTGCGAATTTCGGAGCTCAGAAGCCATTTCAGAACAGTGGGTACACTCGAACTTATTGGAATTCGTCCTATCAGACACCACCTCCCAAGACTCAGGAAAGCAAAGTCGAGACTATGCTTGAATATATTCTTGAGGGGCAGCAGAAGATGACCGTTGACTTCAACGGGAAGATGGACGCCTTATACACTGATCTGAATGGGAAAATTGAGGCATTGAACATCCATCATAAGAAGTTGGAAACCCAGATTGCTCAGACGGCAGAAACTGTGAAGAGACAGGATGGTTTCCTACCGGGAAAGACAGTGAATCCAAGGGAACATGTTCATGCTATAACTTTGAGAAGTGGAAGAGAGATTGCTCTAAGGCAGAAGAAGGATTACTCGCCTCAGCAACTCGTCGATCTTGCTGGAGACGACGATGACGACGATCAGTTTGTTGACAATTCGCCAGTATCGATCGATACTCATCCAGTATCAATCGATGCCCCCCTTCCACGATCGTCACCGACTCAGACTTCTACAGAATCGGTTGAAAAACCGAAGGCATCGATCGATACTCCCCCTTTATCGATCGATACCCCTCCTAAGGTTGACCAGAAGCAGACAACAGGTCATGTCGGCAGAGTTTATGTACCGAAGGTTCCTTTCCCTCGACCCCCTACTAAGTCAAAGAAGGAAACAGAAGAGGCTAGATGCAGAGCAATGTTAGAGAAGATAGTGGTAGAACTCCCGTTCGTCGATGCTCTCAGGACTGCACCAGCTTTCAGAAAGTATATCAAGAGGATGGTTTCGAGTAATGTGAACCTTGAGGAGGGAGTACTGAGAGTTACCCATGAGTGCAGTGCGATTCTTCTCAACAAGATCCCAGAGAAATTACCAGACCCTGGTAGTTTTGTCTTGGACTGCACAATCTTCACGGAGAGGTTTGAACCTTCTCTTTGCGATCTCGGTTCAAGTGTGTACCTTATGCCATACTCGGTGGCTAAGAGAATGGGGATGACAGACTTCACACCAACAAGGATCTCCTTAATCCTTGCTGATAGATCGATCCGATTCCCTGAAGGTTTACTAGAGGATGTCTCGATCATAATTGGGAATTGCTTAGTTCCAACCGATTTCATCGTCCTTGAGTATGATGCTGAACCAAGAGATCCATTGATATTGGGCAGACCGTTCTTAGCTACAGCTGGAGCCCTAATCGATTGTAAGAATGGGCGGATATCTCTTAACATTGGTGATCTGGTCATGACGTTCAATATGGAGAAGATGATGAAGAAACCAATCATTGATGGTCATACTTTCTTCATTGACACCTTCAGTGACCTATCAGATGGGTACTTCCTGAGGTTGCATCCTGAGAATCCCTTGGAGAGAGCTTTGGTTTGCTCGGCTGAGACGAAGACAGTTCCCACAGAGGTTGTTGCTACATATGCGACGACCCTTGACAGCCAAGCCGAGGCATCGATCGATACCCTGCAAGTCTCTCGCACCAGGCCCGATTTTTCACCTGATTGGAGTGAAGCAAAAGCTCCTAAGCTTGATCTAAAGCCACTCCCAGCTAGCCTGAGGTACGTTTTCCTTGGCCCTAACTCTACTTATCCTGTGATTGTCAATTCTTCTTTGAACAACGCAGAGGTCGCCTAACTGCTGAGCAAGCTGCGCAAGTATCGCAAAGCTCTCGGTTATTCTCTTGATATGATATTTCAGGTATCTCACCAGATCTGTGCATGCATCGGATTCATCTGGAGGACGAGTCGAAGGCTTCAATAGAGCATCAGAGAAAACTTAACCCGAATCTCAGGAAGTGGTTAAGAAAGAGATCTTGAAACTGCTGGAAGCAGGAGTCATCTATGCCATTTCTGACAGCAGTTGGGTCAGTCCGGTTCACATTGTTCCTAAGAAGGGAAGCTTCACAGTGGTTAAGAATGAGAACGATGAGCTGGTTCCGACGAGAACAATCATTGGGCATCGGATGTGTATAGATTACCAGAAAGCTGAATGCTGCGACAAGGAAGGATCACTTCCCATTGCCCTTCACTGATCAGATGCTGGAAAGACTGGCTAGTCATCCTTACTATTGCTTCTTGGATGGCTACTCAGGCTTTTTCCAGATCCCGATACATCTGGATGATCAGGAGAAGACGACTTTCACTTGTCCCTACGGCACATTTGCCTACAGGAGAATGCCATTTGGGTTGTTCAATGCTCCAACTACATTTCAGAGATGCATGATGTCCATCTTCTCAGATATGATCGAGGAGTTCATGGAGGTATTTATGGATGACTTTTCTGTCTATGGGTCTTCGTTTAAGGGATGTCTGGATAATTTGTGCAAGGTACTTCAGCGTTGTGAGGAGAAGCATCTAGTTCTGAACTGGGAGAAGTGCCACTTTATGGTCCAAGACGGCATCGTTCTGGGTCATAAGGTCTCTAAAGCTGGGATTGAAGTTGATAAGGCTAAGATTCAGGTCATGACAAGCCTCCTGCCGCCTACATCAGTGAAGGATATTAGGAGTTTTCTTGGCCATGCCGGGTTCTATCGCAGGTTCATTCAAGATTTCTCCAAGCTAGCCCGCCTGCTTACTGCTCTGCTGTGCAAGGATGTCACGTTTGATTTTACACCAGAATGCCTTGTTGCTTTTGATATGATCAAGAAGGCATTGGTTTCTGCTCCTATTGTGCAACCACCAGATTGGAGCCTTCCTTTTGAGGTCATGTGTGATGCAAGTGACTATGCAGTTGGATTTCACCATGTGATCTATTATGCCAGCAGAACGCTGGATGACGCCCAAAGGAACTACAGCACCACTGAGAAGGAATTGCTTGCTGTCGTGTTCTCCTTTGAGAAATTTTGTTCCTATCTGATAGGAAGTAAGGTGATTGTGCACAATGACCATGCTGCTCTTCGATATCTCTTGCAGAATAAGGATATGAAGCTCGATTATGTCGATGGGTTTTGCTGCTCCAAGGTTTTGACATAGAAATCAAGGACAAGAAAGGAGTAGAGAATGGCGTTGCAGATCATCTCTCGCGTATGAGGATCAGCGAAGAGGTTCCCATTGATGATTCTTTGCCCGAGGAGAAGATATACTTCATTGAGACTGGTTATGCTTTGATTCTGTCGATGAAGAAGACGAGCATCGATCGACACACTTGTAGTATCGATCGATGCCCTCAAGCGTTGTTGCCTTCAGTTCACAATTCCAGCATCGATCGATACCCTCCCTGTATCGATCGATACCAGAGACCTTCCATCGCCGATTCCTCTACAGATCACTCTGAATTTGAGTAATCCTTGGCAATCACTTCTCCTGTTGCACCTTGGTATGCCGACATCACCAATTACCTTGCTGCTGATATAGAACCAAAGCACCTAAAGAAGTATGTGAAGAAGAAGTTCATGAGAGATGTCAGACGCTACTTCTGGGATAAGCCATATTTGTACAAGCATTGTTCTTATGGGATTTACAAAAGGTGTATAGCTGAGTCTGAGGTGCCAGAAATCCTGTTTCACTGCCATGGTTCTGAATATGCTGGGCACTTTGTTACATTCAAGACAGTCTCTAAGGTTCTTCAAGCCGGGTTCTGGTGGCCTACGATGTTTAAGGATGCTCACACTTTCATTTCCCGCTGTGATGTATGTCAGAGACGAGGGAACATCAGCAAGCGTCATGAGATGCCACAGAACTTCATCCTGGAGGTTGAGGTCTTTGATTGATGGGGTATTGACTTCATGGGACCATTTCCCCCATCGCGACAGAACCGCTACATTTTAGTCGTCGTCGACTATGTCTCTAAGTGGGTAGAAGCAATTGCTAGTCCTACCAACGATTCTGCCGTGGTCCTGAAACTCTTCAAGACTATCATTTTCCCACGATTTGGAGTACCCAGAGTTGTCATCAGTGATGGGGGCACTCACTTCATCAACAAGATCTTCGAAAAGCTGATGAGGAAGTATGGTGTACACCACCGCGTTGCCACGCCATATCATCCTCAGACCAGTGGACAGGTAGAGGTCTCCAACAGACAGATCAAAAAGATCCTGGAGAAGACAGTTGGTGCTACACGGAAGGATTGGGCGCTGAAACTAGACGACGCGCTTTGGGCCTACAGAACAGCGTTCAAGACGCCACTCGGTACAACACCATTCCATTTGCTGTATGGAAAAGCATGCCATCTTCCTGTTGAAATAGAGCACAAAGCAGCCTGGGCTACAAAACTGCTGAATTTTGACATCAAGACTGCTGCACAAAGGCGACTGATTCAGTTGAATGAGTTGGATGAGATCAGACACTTCGCCTATGAGAATTCCAAGCTGTACAAGGAAAGGACCAAAGCCTATCATGAAAAGAAGATCCTTTCCCGACACTTTGAACCAAATGACCAGGTACTTCTGTACAACTCTCGTTTGCAATTGTTTCCTGGGAAATTGCGTTCTCGTTGGTCAGGTCCCTTCACGATCAAAGAGGTCCGCCCTCATGGTGCTGTAGTGTTGCTGAGTGCTGAAGGCAAGGAGTTCACTGTCAATGGACAGAGGGTGAAACACTATTGGGCGAAAGCCACCATTCCAGATGGGCACATTATGCCTCTGGCTGAACCACCCGCTGCTTGACCGCTCTCCATGTCAAGCTAATGACATTAAACAAGCGCTTGGTGGGAGGCAACCCACTGGTGAGTCTGTACATAGTCTTTCTTTCGATTTGTTAGTGTTGTTTTTGTGTTGTGTTTTCACGTGGAACCAGGTCCAGACAACGAGTTTTGCTAAACGCTGAGCATCAATCGATGCCACTTACGGTATCGATCGATACCCAGCACCCAAGTAAGTTTTTCTATAAAACCCTCGGGTCTGTTGCTAAAATCTCTCAATCTCTCTTATCGCTCGACGCCGCTCCTTGTTTCTCTCACCCTCTCACACTTTTTTGATTCTTCATCATTTTCTTCGATCTACCAGGTAATGCACTCGATTTCATCCTTTTGGATGTGTTGGCAGATTCGATTTGGGGTTTCCTTTGTTGTGAAGCTTTGACTCTGTTTCTTGTCTTCATTAGCTATAGGTGAATGAAAGTGCCATATTAGGATGAGAATGGATCTGATAGGGATGGAGAAGACTTAGAGATTCAAGTTTTAGGGCGATAGAATGGAAATTGGATACCATCTGTGATGAGTTTTTGCGATTCTGTCTCGAGCATCGATCGATAACCATTGGTACTCACTGGACGTAGGAGCCATTCTAACTTCTGTTTTCGTTTTGAATTTTCTCAGATGGCTCTCCGCAAGAGGACACGACAGGATAATGCTTTCGATTCCAACCCTCCACGCCGCAACTTTGATCTCCAAGACGAGGTAGAGGCATTCTATGACTCACAGTGGCACGCCGGAGTCATCACTGCCATTCTTACCGGCGATCGCTACAGGGTCCTGAAGGGAGGTTTCACAGAGGACACTGGTCGTCAGAGCTTCATTGAGGAACACATCAGTGACTTGCGGGCTGCGCCACGACGTTCTCCCTCTCCATCTGCCCCTGCCCCTGGTTCTAGGCCTCCCTGGCCTAAGTTGGAGGGGAAGAGGATCATTCCGTGACGCGATTGGGCAGGTTTGCCTAAGGAGGAGACAGATAGTGAGGCCTGCATCTATAGGCCAATAGCTGAGGAGTGGGACGACTACGACACTCTGTTCTACAACGAGTGGCTGCGAGTTGTCATCCTGCCTACGCGCTTCATCGATCCTCTTACCATGCGTCGTCTGGGCATCGACTTGGATCTTTCTACCATGCTCGAGAAGATTGGACTGGGCACTCTCTACTCACGGCAGTATGATCTGTACCCAGACCTCGTTCGTCAATTCCTCGCCACAGCTCGAGTGTACTATAGAGATGAGGTCCACCGCACTGCTTCTGAGGGGACCCTAACTTTCCTGATCAGAGGGATTCACTACAGATTACCCATTCCTGATCTCTGCGCCATCTACGGGTTCGATCCTTATCCTCAGCAGATTGCTCTCCCTTCTCAGTTTCAGGATCTGCAGAACTTTTGGCGACACATTGGTCTTGGCGCCTACAACTCTAAGACCTCTACCCAGATCGATATCCGCCACCCGACTCTGCGTTGCATCGCCCAGATTCTGAGCACCACTCTCCTCTGCAAGATGGAGCCGAACAAGTTGAGGATCTCAGAGCTGATGTTGCTGTACAAGGCAGTTGGTGACATAATCCATGAGGATAGGTTTGAGTGGCCCGAGTTGAACCTCGCGGTCAACATTGGCGCTATCTTTGCGCACCATCTGGTCTCTCTGAAGACCAAGCCCTTCTCTGGTCGCAACTACGCCACAGCACGGAAGACTGAGTCCGTCGGCAGTCTACTTACCCCTATCTTCGAGCACTTCGGCATCTCCACAGCAGCATGCTCGATAGTCACTACTCGCTCGTTCATGGATGAGCAGCACATGCAGCATATGCGTTGGTTGAAGGCCACTCGCCGCTGGTGCCTGCCTATGATAGATGGAGAGATCTTTGTGCAGCTCCCCAACCGTGCTCTCACCTCCATTGGCACTCACCCTTCTCGGCTGCACTTCGATCCAGACCCGAGTCTGCTTTCGGTCGCCCCTTCTGCTTGTGTCCGCGCACCACGCCAGCTTCCATCCACTCCTGTTGCTGCTGCTGAGACACCAGCCGCTGACTCTGCTGGGAGTCAGCCTCGCCGTTCACAGCGTCGTTAGACGTCTGCTCCCGCTCCTTCATTTCCTCCACCACCAGAGCTACCCATGGAGACAGCTACCTTTCAGAGATATGTCGTGGAGAGTCTTCAGAGCATCTGGTCCGCTGTGTCTCACTGCCGCTGCATGTCGTCCACTGACGCCGATCACTCCATTCCCGGTTCTTTGCGTTACGTTGTTTCGGAGTCCGATGATGATGAGGATTCAGGCTAGTTTTTGTTCCTGGGTTTCACATTTCCCTTTCTCTTCTTTTCTTTTGTTGTGTTTTTCTGAACGTCACTTTGTCTTTGTCAGTCTTTGTTGAACTTATGGCTATCTATTGATTATGTTGCTTCTAACTGTGCTCTCTGATCTGACAGTTACTTCACATAACTTTTGACTTCAGTAGGACACGGTTTCGAGTTTCAGAATCGTAACAAAGGACCTCAGTATCGATCGATACTTGGCTAGCATTTGTCGATACTCCATCAGTATCGATCGATTCTGGTTTTTAGTATCGATCGATACCCACTATTTCCCACGGTACCTTTGAACCTTTTTCTGCCATTTTGTTCATGTGCTTTCTTTTGCTTCCTCTAGGCTAGATAACACTGGGGACAGTGTTGTTTAAGTCTGGGGGAGGTGATTACTGACATTGTGTTTGTTTCTTAGAGTCAGTCCATTTTCAAGTCTTTTGGAGTCAAATTTTTGTTTTATTGAGTCAAATTTGTTGGAGATTATGAACCTTTGCTTGATGTCAGTGTCCTGACTTTGTTTTTGAGTAACCATTTTCACAGAACCAACCCTAAGATCGACTAATGAAAAATCCAAACGTTAACCAGTTGACCAGGAAACACCCATGTCTCCAGCAAATTTCTTCTGAATCCTGAGCCAATTTTGCACTTCACTCATGAGGTTGGTATTCACTGAACTTGATTCATCATTCATATCTGGCAAAGGAACCCATGCGTTTGATAAATATGGTAGACCTCTCCCCTAACACATAATGATACATAAAATGCATAAAAGATGAGATGATTTCCGCCGAGTAGAGGGCTAGGGATATTTCCTGTGATCTTATTGTTCTACTTGGATAAGGAATGATCACACAAAAGTCTGAAGCGAGGGGTAGGAACATTTCCTAAGACCCCATTATTTGCCTAAGACTTTTGACACTTTGAGAGGGGAGAACCGGGGATTAGGTGGCCATCACCATCAATACTCGCGTCTCGAACCTTGATTTGTGTATGCGAAGTTTAATTTAAAATCAGAAACATAAAAAGAGATAAGTCTGGGGGAGAGGAAATCAATACCAAAGTATAAAATCTGGATGGTTCCTTAGTCATGATATCGCATGAGGAAGAATCTAAAAGGTTCTTGAATATCAACATCAACGATGAAACAGCAATGAAGGATTCAGTATGATTGATGCTGTGAGATGATGAGTGGATAATGGGAAATTGCAATGGTCTAAGGAGAAGTACATGGTGGTCCGATCTGAAACTGTTTAGGTGACAACTGGGAGCTTAGAAAAAGCGTCATTACTATGTCACAAGAAAAGGTGAGTCTCCATGTTTTAAAACCTCTTTCTCTGTTTGGTTTTCTGTTTGCTTGAGGGCAAGCAAATACTAAGTCTGGGGGAGTTGATATATCATGGTTTTTACCCGTTTTTAGCCATGATATAAGTTCTTTTTGTTGAATCTTCTCTTTAGTTTTAGAGTCTTTCAGGTTCTTTTCAAGTTATAGGCGCGTATGGAGCCAATTGGAGGATTTGGGAAGCTTTTGAAGCAATCCGGAGTTGAAGCCGTTAGGGAACAAGCTCAGCATCGATCGACACTGAGGAGCATCGATCGACACCATTCTTTTGGGAGAACCACGACCAAAGAACCTGGCATCGATCGATACCACTTACAGCATCGGTCGATGCCAGTGACCAGAACGCGAAACAAACCCAAGATTATCCAGAAGTTTTCCTTATTTTTCGAGATAACTCCAAAACGTTTTGATTAACTATATAATTAGGTTTTTGAGCCTCCAGAAAGATACCTTGTGATTTCTGGAGATAGAGTTTTCTGCAATTGAGTCTTTGGAGAAGAACTCTTGAACCTCTTTGTATTCTTACTCTATTTCATTGTTTTTATATGATATCTATTCTATTCATGATGTTTATTGCATTCACCATGTCTGAGTAGATTCCCTGTTAGGATTAGGGTTGCTTAAAGGTATTTGATGAATTATTAGATCTGAATTGATTGTTAGGGAATAATCTATAGAGCTTTTCACCTAGACTTGAGATTAATGCTGATTTTAGCCTCGCGAACTAAAATCTGATTTTAGGTTGTTTGATTGGCACGAAAGTGTGATTGATTGCCTGATCTAGTGTTTGGTGAGCAAAAGCCCTATTCGCAAAGAAATTTGGTTTAGGGATTTTGTGAACAATTGAACTTGAACTTTAATGCTTGTTTAAATTCATAGAATTTGCAAAGAAATTTGGAATTCTAGGTTTAGGCATATATAGTTTTCGCAACGACAGTTAGTTTACTTTACATCTGTGTTTCAAGTTTGAAAGCGGAGCTTAATATATTCCTGACAATTGATTTGATTTGATAATTCTGATTTGCCTGCAAGTTTCCCTAGGCCTAGCGTTTTCCCCCACTGAGTTACTACTTGTTTTAATTGTTTTGCTGTCATTGATTTCATCTATTCTGCTTAGCTTAATTCATATTTCTGAATCTATTGAGTGTCATCTTGAGTCCTTGTGGATTGACCCCTAGAATACTATATCGACTGCTTAGATACTTTAGGGTATTAGATTTGAGCATATCACTACCTCAACTCCGTCTATCCATATTAGCCCTCCTCCTTAAGATGCTCCAAACTTAAGAGTTTCAGAACTGAAGATTCCAAACTCGAATTTTTGGAGTTGGGAGAATATAAAACAAGTAGTTCCTCAGTATGAGGATATAATCCAACTCTTACAACCGAGTTCGACAAACCGTGTTGACACCTTATCTTGGCTTCCAGACAAGATCAGGCTATGGTCTTCGCACTACAGTGATCTTACAACAAAAAGAAAAAGAGTTCAATTGGCAAGTGCTAACCCCTATTTTAACTGATTTTCGTAGGTCTATTTGTAACTATTTTTGCATCTTTTAACGGAGAACAAAATATTTTTGAGTCTTTTTTATTATTGGGAAATGGACTTGAAGACAAAGAAAAAGGATTTACAGCTACGTGGGGCTTGCAGTAGATCAAATGGACTTCAAGAGGAACAATTAGGCTTCAAGAAGATCAAACAGACTTCAAAATGGACCAGAAGGAAGAAGTACTCGGAGCCACGAACCGATCGGTCAAGGCAACCTTCAAACAGTTGGAATAGCCTTCAGGACCGATCGGTTGCATACTTGCAATGATCGCTTGGTGTAGTTTGTAAGTTTCCATTTTGTCGCTTTTGGAAGTTTTACGTTTTTCTCTACCTCCCTATGATTATATAAAAGGTGCTCGACCCTTAGTTGTAACACACCAAGCCATTGAGTAATAACCTCTGTGTAAATAATCTTCCATAGTTCTTATGTATATAATTTTTGTTTTAGAGTTTTGTCTTTAGTTTAGTAGTAGATTTAACAATATATCTATGAGTTCTTCATATTCGTGTTGCTCTGTCTCTACCTTGCTAGATATAACTCTGTTAGATTTTAGGGTTTATGTTTGGTTGTTTTAGATAGGTATTATGCTTGCTATATTGAGAATGTTGCCTTGATTCTTTGCGTAGGTTGATTTTGATGCTTACTTTAGATTCCAGAGGTTGAGTATGCCCATAGACGTTGTTCAGCATGTAGCCGTGCAATGAAACGCTGGATTGTAGACTAGGTGAGCAAAGTGTTCCAAGACAACGAGAATCGATAGGGAGCTTTGTGAATCTATCAATCCTAAACATAATTCTTTCTTTAATTCTGATAGTAAATGAGAGTTTCTATTAGAATTATTAGCATAGTAGTTATAACTAAGAGATTATGATAGCTAATATTTATGATTGACTTCAATAATGGGTATATAATGCTTTCTCATATGCCTTAGGATTGCCTTTGGATTTTCTACGCCTAACCTATATATCCTTGTTAATATTAGGTTGTTAGAAAATATAAAATCATATTTATTTTCCCTAGCCAAGTTTTAGCTATCATAATCCATAGTGTAGTCGTTTTGGTCTCTGTGATCGATCCTACAATACTATAGCGCTGTATCGTACACTTGCGATAATATTTGGGGTAAAACTTACATCACAACAGCAAGGGCTAATTTTACGAGCAAAAGCAGTCCAAAAAATACGTAATTTGCTTTGGTGAATAGCAAAGAATGCCCTACCGGTAAGTGAAAACCAGGTTCTTAAGTTAATAAAAGATCAACTGACAAAAAAAAAATTCCTATGATATCAAACTGACAAAAAAATTCTTAAGTTAATAAAAGAAAGAAAATATGTGGGTTATGTTCTGAACTATTATTGCAGATCGACCGGTAAACCAGAAAACCGATCAATTATGTTAACGCTCAATATTGATCGATTGGAACCGTTACTTATCGGTATCCTCTCAGATGGCTTAGTCGTCTGAGATGTACTGCTCACTCAGGTAAATTGGAGGGACATGGTGCTTGTCGTAATTAGAGAGATAAGGTTTTATGCATTGACCATTGACAGTGAATTCAGTTCTATCTTTTCCCCACAAGAAAACTTCATACGGTTTCATCTCTTCGATAGTAAATGGTCCCCACCACCTCGAACGAAGCTTCTTAGGAAATAGTTTTAAATGGGAGTTAAAAGGCGAACCTGATCATTGTTGGTGAAATTTCGCGATCGATTTTCTTATCGTCTCACGCCTTTGTCTGTTCCTTGTAAATCTTATTATACTCATAAACATGCAAACGAATCTTGTCAGGTTCGTTCACCTAAAACAAGGCGCTTCTCTCTCGCCGCCTTTCAGTTTAAATTCATTTTCTTGATTGCCCATAGTGAATTGTATTCCAACTCTATAGGGAGATGATGACAAGAATTCCCGTACACAAGGTTGAATGGAGTTGTACTGATAGGGTTTTGTATGATGTTTGTTATGCCCATAAAGTGTCATCCAGCTTTAGCTTGGAAATTAATTTAGGGACATTTTGTTCCTCCGACCAATATTCACCCTATGTTGGCAAGAATCACAACGAGAAACATACTCATGTGATACCAAAATAGTGTAGGTCACCAGATGTTACGTGCAATAAGTTTTACCCTAAATGGTTACCGCAAGTTACCGTACACTATTGTAGTACTTAGGGGTTAGAATCCACAAGGACCAAGACAACTGCACTACGGACTATAATAATCAAAACATAGCTAGGACAATGCAAATGATTTTTGTTTTGTTTTTATTTTGATAATGAAAATAAAGCAAATGCAAAGATAGATAATTATGCAATAGAGAATCACCTAAGATATCTAGATAAGCAAACATGCATAATATGTGAGGAAGCATTAAACACCCTCTCGAACTCAATCATAAATTATTTTAGCGATAACGTACTAAGCTTACAATCTGAACTGAAACTCTTGTTCACTATCAAGATCTAAAAGCTAGCATTAAGATAATGATCGATATGTTCACAAGGCTTCCACCAACTCTCGTTGTGCAAAGGTACCTTGCTCACCTAGACTAGATTCCAACATTTCTACCAACTCTCATCGCACAGATCTATCTAAAGGCAATACCTAGAATCTCGTCTCAGATAAGCATTACTAACAACCTAGGCGAAGAACCCTAATATCATTCTTCTAACAAAGCATGCATATTAAACATTATCTAGAACATCCTAATAGAAACCTTATTAAAAACCTAATAGAGAATTACTCAAGCATAATTTCCAAAAATAAGCAAGATAGAGATGAAAACATAATTGTAATGCAAATATAAAGTACAAAAGGCTAAAAGTAAAACTCTAACTATTTACACTGATCTCTTGAGTGTTTTTGCGTTCAGAGTAGGATAATTGTGAGAAGGGATCGAGCTCCGCTTAGAGATCCTAGAATATTCTAAAAGGAAGCTTCCTAAAAGGCAGCAACCGATCGGTGAAAACTGCAACCGATCGGTTGGCATCCTTGGAATATTCCCCTTCTAAAAGACTTCAAGCCCATTTTTCTCTCTATTTCGTCCTCTAAGCCCATTTTCCTGCAAAAAAACATTGAAATCACACTAAACTATCCCGTTCTTGGTAAAAAGATGCGGGATTTGTTATTAAAAATACTGTAAAAACTAGGATAATTATGGGTTAACACATATCCCTAGACTTAGATTTTTGCTTGTCCTCATGTAAAGAAAAAATAAAAGCTCGAACGTAGTGATATGTTCTGAGACCTAGTTAGTTATTGGGGACAATACTTACAGCGAGTCTCCCGTTCGTGAACTGCATCAGAACCAAGTCAGTGTTAACCCCTATTTTTACTAATCTTATGAGGTCTTTTTATAATTATTCTTGCGTCTTTTTTTGTATTTTTATGGGAAATGGGCTTGAAAACTAAGAAAATAGTTTTAGAGCTAAAATAGACTTCTAGATAGTCAACTAGGCTTTAAGAGGATCAAATAGGCTTCAAATGGACCAGAAAGAAGAAGTGTTTGGAGACGGAAACAGATTGGTTGCTGTTAGGATAGATGGGTTAGAAGAGCTTGAAGAACCGATCAATGGTATTCTTGCACCGATCGATTGGCATAGTTTTGTAAAGTTTCCATTTTGTCGCTTCTAGAAGTTTCACATTTTTCTCTATCTCCGTAGTACTATATAAAGAGGGATCGATCCTCAGTCGTAAAGACACCAAGCAAGAGAGAAATAAACTCATGTAAATACTTTTCTCATAGTCATGTTTATAGTATTTTTTGTAGATTAGCAATATGCTTTTGAGTTCTTCATATTCTTGTTGCTATATATCTACCATGCTTAAATAATTCTCTGTTAGGTTTTAAGGTGTTTGTAGAAACTAAGAGATTCTATCAGGGTTATTAGCATAGTAGTTATCACTAAGAGATTAGGGTAGATAAAATTTATGATTGAGTTCAGAAATGGATCTATAATGTTGTCTCCTATGTATGTGTATTGCTTGTTTAGAATTTCTTTAGGATTCCCTCTGCCTAACTTATCTATCCTTGTTTATATTTATCTTATCATGTTGTTAGAAAACAAAATTCATATTTATTTTCCCTAGCCAAGTTTTAATTATGATAATACATAGTGTAATCATTTTGGTCCTTGTGGATTCAATCCCTAAGTACTACAGCGGTGTACTGTACACTTGCGGTATTTATTTGAAATAAAACTTACACTCAACAAGTTTTTGTCGCCATTGTCAGGGACCAAGCACGAGTGCCATTGGATTCATAATTAAAATATCGTTTAGGATTTTATTTTCTTGTTTGTATATAAACTAATACTTCTTTTTATGTACTAATTTTTCTATCTCATGTTGAAAGGTTTATGCACAGAAGGAGCCAACGTTCCGACAATTTTCTAGCGCAGACGACAACAAACTAGCTGAGATCGAACGTACCGACAAAAAGCTTCGCAAGAGAAAGACAGATGGAAAACCACGATATTCTTGCTAGCGCATTGAAAATGCTGCTCAAGACAGAAATGTTGCTGAGAATGTTCGTCAACCAATCGATGTAGACCCACGAGCGATCAGTATTGAGGCCATTGACGAACCAATCGGTGCACCACCACAACTGATCGATTATGGGCCTATTGAGAAACCGATTGGAAAACATCACCAACCAATTGGTTTGTGTGGTTATGTTGAGCCCACCTTAAGAGATTTCAATGCTTCTAATCAATTCTATGCTGGTAGAGCTGCAATCTGTCATCCCTTGCTAGAAAGATGAGACTAATGAATCGAGCCTTCAACGATACAGTTGGTGAAACATTCGATCTTCAAAAGCCTTGCTTCAGAAAACCCGATGGACCATATTCAGAATTTTAAGGACCTCTGTAGCACCACTAAGACGAATGGTGTGACGGAAGACAATCAGCTCCTCACCTTGTTCAAATTCTCCCTCGGTGAAAACTTCGGCATGGTTAAGACTTCTGGAGCCAGGTTCCATAACCACTTAGGCTCAATGTCGTGACCAATTCATCAACCATTTCTATTCAAAGTCGAAGACCACTCAGGTGAGGAACAAGATCACCACGTTTTTACTAACGTGGAACAAGTCGTTTTTTTGAAGAATGGGATCGCTTTAAGGGGTACTTGAAAGAGCGTCCACATCATGGCTACCCACACAAGACCTTGCTACATATCTTCTACCAAGGAGTCTCTGAAAATTTTCCAAATGGCTCTTGACGTGGCAAGTCAAGGTAATTTTGCTTCTAACATTGTTCGAAATCCTTATTGTGAATTTAGTCATGAGCAATAACAGCCATTGCGCTGAACACAACGGACCAAAGAAAGTTGTTATCAAGAGTGTAGAGGCAAGCGGATACCAAGAGTTGAAGGAAAAGCTCAACCTTCTGTTGAAACTCTAGAAAAGGGAGCCAAACCCGCATTCGAACGGTGTTGAGCGGATTTCTAATTGGAAAGGTATCTACGAATATAAAACCAAAGAAATCAACTACATTGGTGGATGTAGTTTCTATAATCCCGGACAACTCTTCAATCGATCTTATAAAAGTACGAGCATGGCAAGTCCTCAGGGGGATGGCCTGGAAATCATGATGTGTCACCTTCTAGAGATTCAAGAGAAGAGCTCTAGAGAAATAAATGAGAAAGTGGATAGCATGTACACGGACATAAATGGAAGAATCGAATCTCTAGCAAAACACATAATGATTTTGGAAGAGAGATTCTGGAAATCACAGGGCGGACTTACGAAGCCCTAAGAAGATGCACGAAGAGAAAATATTAGTGCCATGAGATTGAGAAGCAGAAAACGACTAGATGATGATCGGCCAACCGATCGATGTAACAACACGACCGATTAATTAGTTAATAGGCTTACAACCGATCGGTTTCCAGACCTCACCAATCGGTTGGCGGGTAAGTCTGAAGCCAAAAAATGAACCATTTATATAGATGATGACAGTGAAGTGTTTAAAAAGGAGGAAAGGAAACAATGGTCAAGCAACATTCACCACTGGCGCAAAGGATTCCTTCTCCTTCCCAAAGAAAGAACAAATTCCGCGAGAAGGAATTTGATAAGATGAAAACCATGGTTGGAGAGTTACAAGTTCAATTACCTTTCATGGAAGCACTAAAGATGATATCGTCAATGTTGAAACTCATCAAAGAGATCCTGTCCAACAAAATAGAATTGCAAAAAGGCGCCATGCATCTAACACATGAATGTAGCGCGGTTTGCAAAATAGATTTCTCAGGAAGGTTAGAGATCTAATATTAGTGAGATGCATAGTTTTTAGGTCATTTTCCTTTGGTTTAAGTTCATTTCTTCTTTAGTTTTAACACTTTTGCATTAATTTTGGTATCTTGTGTTCATGGTCTTACATTTTAGGACTTTAGACATATATATTACATGTATTTTTAATTGGTTTTGGTGCCTTTTACTAGGTGAAATAGAGATTGGAGGCTTTGATGGAGACTTTGATGCAAAGAAGAAAAATGATGATGCAGAATCAGTCCAAAGTGCCTCAAAGATCGACTCGTATGAAGGTCTTTCGCTGGTATTTAGCCTCAGAACTCCTCATGACAGTTAAATAAAATTGAGTTATCTTTCCAATGGTTGTGAGTTCATGCCAATTCAAGCTACATAGCAAAATTTATGGCCGATTTAGTGGAGATATATCAATCTGACGCCTAGAAGAAACTAGTCCAAAAACATCTCTTGAAGACCAGTGATTATAGCGGCCAACTGTAGCGGGTAACTGCTGCCCGTTACAGTCGTTCATCAACCCAAATTGACTGGGTCAATACCTGGTTTGTCCCGGTTTGACCCGGTTCGAACCCATTTATTATTTAAGCAATTTTTAGACATTTCTAAACCTAAGTTTTTTTTTCTAGAGTTGGATTTAGATCCAAACTCTCTTCTTGATATTTTGGATTGATCTTCATCATTTCATGCTACTTTAGTGAAGGATTCTTTATCTCTACCTTTATCTTTATGTTTATGCACTTTTACTTTGTCTTTCATCATGTTTAATAGCATACTCTTTTGCTTGCTCATGTACAAGGAGGACAATTGGTCCTCTTTCCCAAACTTTTGACACTAATGATTAACGGGTCATCATGTTTTGTTCCCTCTTTGTAAATAAATTTTTCTTGCATCTTTAATTCTTGTTATGAGCTCTTTTCATGTGGTTGCATTGCATTTGCATATGCATAGGTGATATATTATGGTTTTTACCCGTTTTTAACCATGATATAAGTCCTTTTATTGAGTCTTTTGAGTATTTTTAGAGTCTTTCAGAGTCTTTTCATGAATTAGGCATGATTGGTGCTAAATTGGATTTTTTTAAGTTTCTTGAGCATTTTGGAGCTGAAGTAGTTTGTTAACTGAAGCTCAGTATCGACCGACACCACAATGTGTCGATCGACACCAACATTTGGAAGAAACGTAATTCAGCATCTCTTTATCGATCAATACCATTTATGGTATCGGTCGATACCGATAGCCAAGAGAGAGAACGCGCAATTCTCAGCAAGTTCAAAAAAGAAACAGAAGATTTCCTTATTCGCGATTTAGCCCAAGACTTGTTTTTAGCTTTATAATTAGGTTTTTCAGCCACCTTGAGAGAGACAACTGACACTGGGAGATAGAGATTTAGCAAGAGAGTTTTGGGAGAAGAACCTTGAATCCTCTTTGTATTCTTACTCTATTTTACTTTATGAAATCTATTTTATTTATGATTTTTTTTTCATTTACTATGTTTGAGTAGATTCCTTGTTAGGTTTTGTGTTATTCAAATGTATTTGATTGTTTGTTAAATTGGATTGAATTGTTAGGAAAATCTATAGAGTTCTTCACCTAGAATTGAGATTACTGCTTATTCTAGCTTCGCGACCTAGAATCTGATATTAGGTTGATTAATTGGCACGAAAGTGTGATTAATTTCCTGAACTAGTGTTTGGTGAGTAAATGATTTATTCTTAAAGAAATTTTGTTTATGATTTTGTGAATAATTGAACCTGATCATTAATTCTTGTTTGAATTCATAGGATTTGCAAAGAAATTTAGAATTCTAGGTTTAGACATAGATAATCTTCGCAGCGACGGTTGGTTGATTTTATATCTGTATTCAAGTTCAAGAACGGTGCTTATTTTATTCCTGACATTTATTTGATTTACAATTTTGATTTACCTGCGAATTTCCCTAGGCTTAGCGCTTTCCTCATTGATCTTACTACCTATTTTTAATCGTTTTGATATTTTTAATTACATTTATTTTACTTAGCTTAATTCATATTCTGAAATTTATTGAGTGATAATCTTGAGTTTTTGTGGTTCGACCCCTAATATACTACAGCTACTGCTTAGGTACTTTCAGGGTATTATATTTGAGCATATCAATAGGGGATAATGATGATATTGCCTTGTAAAAATTCAAACTTAGGATTGAGATCAATGCCCTTGATCATGGTTATTTGTTGCTTGTAATTTTTTTGAAAAAATGGAAAAGCCATGTTTAGCTCGTTCACGCTTCGAAGGCACCAACCTTTGTGAAACTTGCATTATCTTCAAAGCATCTCTATGAACTTGGACTTAATTTAAATATAATCTTCTTGCTTAGGGAGTTTAAATACATTCTCATGGTATCTCTACTCTTTGGTCTAAGTTTCCATTTAGTGACGCAAATGTAGCTGATGTTTTTTCCAGCCAAATAATCCTTCCTGGAAAATAGCTGTGTTTTGTCATAATTAAGTAATAACACCTCACGCACTAACTGCATTTTTATTGTAGATCATCTCTCAGATGTAATTTCAGTATATTATATCAGTAAAGAGATTACGATAAAAAGAAAAAAAAGAAAAAAAACCATTTTGGAGTAACTTAGAGACAATGGCTGAAATACTCTTCATTAAACACAAATGTATTGATGTACTCTCCTCATTTTTTGAATTTGTAGTATTTCTTTTGTTTAATTCTAAAAAAGTGTAAATTACTTAAAACCCATAGTCTTTACACAAAACTACAGACCCAACCGCCTAGTATCCACCCATTATACAACCCATTCGAATCCATCCGGGTTGAAATCGGATACAAAAAAACCAGATCTCATAACCAGAAATTATTGTTGGTTTAGGTCTAATTAATCGGTTTGCTCCCCCGATTTTCCCCCTTTTCCACCCCTAAAATTTCACTCCTCCATTTCACGATCAATCCCTAACATTTCGATCCGATTTCACAGTTCAGTAAAAAGAAGAACCTCTCTCGATTTCCTTTATCCTTGATTTCCTCGTTGTTTCAAATTCTTAGATTAGGTAAGTCTAGGAAGACTACGTAGAAAGATTGTAGATATGCCGCCAAAGACATGGTACGGACGAAATGGACCTCAGAGGCAAAAGAAATCGGCTTCTTCGAAGAACAAAAATTCGTCTTCTTCGAAGCAAAAGAAACCGACGCCTCTGAAGCGAAAGAAGTCAGAGACTGGGAAGCGTAAGAAGACGGAGCCTCTAGTGGAAGAAGAAGTTTCACCAGTGATAGAAGAAATTTCAGATGTGTTAGCTATTTTTCCAGTGGTAGAAGAAATTTCAAAGGCGTTAGTTATTGTTCCAGTTATAAAACACAGAAAGGAAGAATTACCGTACCATGTAGAATTACCGATGGAGGAAGAAGAGGCTGAGAAGGTCTCGGAAGAAGAAGGAAATGACAAAGATGATGAAGAAGAAGGTCGCAATGAAGAAGAAGGTCACAATGAAGAAGATAATACGATATTCACATCGAATCTTAATCTTTTGTCCAATTGCATGTCCAGTTTGCTTCCTTGATTACAAAGTAAATCTAGGCAAAATTGTGTGTATTTTAGGTAGGTGATGAGGATGAATTCGAACCAATGCAACCTTTGAAATTGTACTTCCCTAACAGCGAGTATGTGAAGCCATTGAAGATCATAACCTGTTGTTATATAAAAAAGTGTGTAGATACATTAGAGGAAGTACTTAAGCCGGATGAGTTGAGTTGGTTTCTTAAGCACCCTCAATTTTGCCACTTCTTTCACATGCCAAGGGAGAGAACTCACAAGACCATGGGCATGTGGATGAATCTCCTCCACACAGGGTGTGTAGAGAAGCAAAGAGAAGCTTGGTTTGTGGTGAACGAAGTTCCTATTAGGTATTCTCTAAAGGAACACGCACTCTTGTCGAGATTAAATTTTCATGCGTATCCAGAAGGATATAAGAGTTTTGGGAGTTCCAAGTTAGTTGACAAGCATTTCAAGAAGGAGAATGTTACCTATGCTGCCTTGAAAACGAATTTTAAGACAATGAAGGCTTGTTGAGGAGATAGAATGAGGATGGCGGTGTTGTATTTCCTAGCTAGTGTTATAAAAGGAAAAGGGAAGGAAGGCCCAGGTGCACACGCTGTAGATAGTCTTCTTAAAAATGATGTTAGTGATCTTGATTGGTGCTTGACGTTTCCATGGGGAAGGCTGCCTTTTGAAGACAATCTTTAAGAAATTAAACATTGTATGAAGAGTTGTAAGGGTCGTGCCAAATCAACATCTCATACCTATCCAACTTTCACTGTTCCTATGGAGGTAATTTGTGGATAGATTGTTATTTTTGGTTGGTTTTGTTTATGTAAATTATAATAGGTATAATTTATAGCTTTTGGCGTTCGAGGCAATCTTGGATTTGAGGAAGAGATTCCGAGAAGATGTTGTAGGTGCAGACAGTGGCTATCCTTGGATGTGCAAGTCCAAGTTCATCAAAAGTCCTATGAGAGGATTCCCTCTTTCTGAGATGAATGATGCACTTGGCACAACAAAGGTTAGTTAATAATAATTAGGTGATATTGTAATAGTAACATGATGGTTAGTAAATGAATTGGATTATTTAGTAGTAGCATTTGTTTATTCTTTCAATCACAGGAGATTGAAAGTATCCTTGTACCAACTGATGATGAGATCACTCTTTTGGTGCACAACATGGACAAGTCGGATGATGAAGAAGATTGTCATGATGTTGTTGTTGATGGTTGGATGAAGATTATTATTCATTCAAACAGTGGGCTATGTTTTAAAGGGATTGTCGATGAGGCTTAGGTGAAGGAGGTTGAGGAGAAAGAGGCTGAGGAGAAACTGGAGAAACATGCACAATAGAAACAAATAGAAGGTGTTAAGAAGATAGTTGAAAGAAGATTCAAGGTTTTGGTTGATATGCTTTCAGAAATGGAGGTAAAACTGACCGGGAAGATTGACAAGTTAGGAGAGAGGATTAAAACTGTTGAAACTAAATTGGTGAAGGTTGATGCAGTGATTGGTGGTAGTAAGGATAAAGAAAGTGATGGAGTGGATGCGGGTGAAACTGGGGAAAATGGTAGAGATAGTGTTGGAGTGGCTACAGGTGAAACTGTTATTGAAACTGTGGTTGAAACTATAGTTGAAAAAGAAAAACAGACGAAGAAGGGGAGGAAGAAGAGTTATTCAAATCTCAGGAAAGAGACATTCGACCCTCCAGTCACCAGGAAGAGCAAGAGGGTCTAAGTTGAAGAATTGTCTTATCTAAATGATGTTTGCGAACCTGTACTGACTTGCTTATGCATTTTTAAGACATGGACGATTTTAGCATAATTATGTTGGACATGTATGTTTAATGGTTATTTTGGACATGTATGACGCTTATTTTGGACGCTTATTTGGACATGTATGACGCTTATTTTGGCCATGTAAGATATCAGTGAATTTCAGTTCACAAATATTTCTAAGTTCACAAATCCGAACAAACAATTTTACCAGGTGTACAACGATCACAGTTTTACCAATTTTACATGTCAGAACCATACTCAAACAAAAACAAAACAAAATGATCACATAGAATGGCTATAAAACGAAACTACTTAAACAAACATAACGTCATACAAAACTAGTGAAACACAAACATAATGTCATATCTTACACATACATAGCGTAGCTGAGCCAAGCACCCCTTATGGGCTGGCCCTTACGTTCATTAATCTACTAATTTTGTTTTCTGCCTTTGCCACGCGCTCCTTAAGTTCACTAATTTCATCACGCATTTTTAGGATTGACACTTGAACTGCCTCCAATTCAGTATTAGGGATTGTAATCGCTTGTATGTGCTCCTCAGGGCGGATGGACAATCTTTTAAGCTCATCTCCTATGCGGGTGTTCAATAGTGTTAACTCCTCATCAACTGCAACATCCCACCACTTAGATATGTGGTGCCAATCACCATCCTACGCATAAGCCGTAAGAAAATTATTTGACAAACACTTTACTAATTGAAACTATATTATATTACTAACACTTCACAGATTCAAACAAAATTATATTGTGGGGACACCGTAATCGCCGTCTGCATAACAACACGGATCCAAACTTGCTTTTGACTCGGAGCTGGTTACTGGACTAATAGGGATTATTACTAGCATAAGAACACAAGAGCACAAGTTAGATCCAGAAATATACACTTCAAAGTTTACGTACACTAATTGAAAGATGAAATTGATCAAAATTTAAATGAATTTATCGTAATTTATCGAGATTTAAGATTTATCGAAAAAACTAACATTTGGCTTCTCTCGATTTTGAAGAGGAAATATTGGTTGATAAATTAGTGGAGGCTCGTTGAGAAATGTTGACAAATATCAGGAAAAATTAGAAAAAAGGGGGGAAGAGAGAAGATTGAAATTTTGGGGTTTTAGGAGAAGCGGGAAAACAATTGACCAGCTGAGATGCATCGGTGGAGTGTTGTGGGACCACATGTGCGCTTGTTTGACTAATTGACCAGCCGTGATGCACCGCTGGAGTGTTGTGAGGACCACAAATTCACATATCGCAGGAAGTTATTGAGTGTTGTGGGGACCACAACAAGTATATAGTTTTGCCCAGTCGAACTATTTTACCAAAAAACAAACAGTTTCAATTTTGCCATTTTTTAAGTTTTTATGAGTTTTACCAACTGTAAACAAAAATATTTTAGTTTTACCATAAACCAAATGACTTATATATGTAACACAAATAGTTTCATAGCATAATATGTGTAGTTAAACATAATTTTGTTCAGTTGGATCAAAATCTTATTAACATTATGAAAGTCATCTTAAAAGTATAAGGGATGTTGTGTATGGATGTCTTGTTGTTAGTAGCAATCAAGTAAAATTTTATTTTTCTATTTTTTTTATTCGCTAGCAATAACATTTTAGTGTTTATATAATGACCTAAATTGGTTTTGTAATGATTTTCATTAGGGTTTTATTAAATATGATTGTTTCATAGTTTTGAATATTTATATATTTGTTGTCCCAGTAAGACATTATAACCTTATGTGTCCCTTAAAAATGACGACTGCTCAGTTTACCTCACGCGCGCCAATGACCTTTCACTTCATTCTTACAAGTTGCGTCTTTTGATGAAACCTTTCACTTCACGATATTATAAGTAGAAGATATATAAGGAAAAGAGATTTAAAGAATCACACAGCTTTACCAAACCAGAAGATACAATTCAAAAGATTTGAGGAGGGCGAGTCTTCTTCTTCTTCTTCTTCAAAGAGGGTTAAACACAATTCTCTTCAGAACGCACACTTTTAGATCTTCCACTGGATCTGCTAAACACTATTCTGTTGATAGTATCTCAACAATCTCTTGGTGATATGGTCTCTTGGTGATATGGTTATGCTCAAAATGACGTGTAAGAGTTTTGGTGCTATCGTCGAAGATGATGATTTCTTGTCATCAATTGATTGCTTCCTTTTACGTCTTAACTTATCACATCCCTTTGGCTTCCCATCTGCACTAGATTCGTTCAGAGTTTGTTGTTTTGAAAAAAATAATGTTTCTACCATCTTCATGAGGGGTCTCTCAGAGTTCTTCCGAGAAGGCGATTTGGATCGAGGCCTTTCAACTCTTCGAGATTCTGCTCTTAAGGACTTCGACATGGCTATTTATGGTTACGCCATCCTTCGTAGGATTGTGAGTCCTAGAGACGATTTCGATAGAGAATTTAACAACCCAAGCAGAGAATTTGTTAGATACGTTAAAAGGAAACTAGCGAATGCAAACCTTCCATATGTATGACGTTACGAAGATCCTCAACAGTTCCTGGAGAAGCAAGCTCAATTAAACACTTTACACCTGTAAGTGTGATAAACTGAATGACTAGGAAAACGATTGAAATGAGGATTTCAAAGGTGGTGAGAGAGGAACCATGTGTGAAGATTGCTTTTGGATCATCCAAGTTATTTAGTTTTGTCGAGAGTTCCGTCAAAAGGTTGCATGGTGTTGATTCATTTCAATCCCTACGAGTTGTTTATTTTTCATTTCAACGTTATGTATGTTGAATGAATGATTAAAAACAGAGTATCATTAAAACAGATTATCACTAAATTATCACAAATTTGTTGTCCCAGTTTTACAATATCATGCAAACCATTTACCTAAGTTTTGGCCTGGAACTACCTTATTACTCTTCTTTCTCCTCTTCTAACCTTCTCTAGCAGAAGGATATCGATTCTCTTGTTGTCTCCACTCTAGCTTCGGGTAATTTGGAGGCAAAACATACATTGCCTGTATATTATTGGGAACTACCCAATCACTCACATGTGGGACTAGATAAATCGTCCGGTAATACGCCAATGCCCACTGTTCTAACGTGTACTATTTTGAACACAAATCGTATACATTTATATCCATCGTTCGAGTACCCAACTTCATGTATTCAAGCACAGCGGCAACTACATGGACACAAGGATACACGTCTAGATCAAAACGTTTGCAAGAACAAGTTTTTCTCTTCAAGTCCACCAAATATTGTTTCCCATCACGTCCAATGACACTGAATTCCCTCAAAAAGGTGTTCAACGTATTCACTTTTAAGCTTGCACCATCCTTACAATTAGTGTGCAATTCATTCTCCACAAAAGGTACCACTTTCCTTGTGTTTGATCCACTGACTACTTCATGTCTGTATCTGTTAAACCACTCCGCAATTTTTGCAACAATGACATCAATCATAGGGGGTAAAAAGTACTTCTTTGCGTTCTTGAATACATTATTCAAGGATTCTGCAGTATTTGTTATGTCCATGTTGTACCTAGCCCCTGCAAAATAACACCTTGTCCACTTTTTGACTTTCACACTCTTTGTCAAATACGCACCTACTTTTGAATACCTAATCTTGAATTCCTCATACTCTTTATCAAATTCAGACTGTGTATAAATCTGAGCCATTTCTCTTAACTTCGTTGCAACTGTTTCTTTGCTAGTTCTACCAACCTTTCCTTTCACATTCTGTGATAAATGGTATACACAAAACTCATGTTCACAATTCGGATACACATCAGCAATAGCATTGATGAGACCTTTATTTATGTCAGTAATAAAAACCAATTCTGGATGTTCTGGTACAACAGTTCTCAGCTGAGTGAAAAACCAATTCCAACTACAATCCTTCTCACCATCAACTACACCAAAGGCAATGGGGTAATGGTGATGATTGAAGTCCTGGGCTGCAACAAATAGTAGTAGACCACCATTTGGATATGCTCAAATATAATACCCTAAAAGTACTAAAGCAGTAACTGTAGTATGTTAGGGGTCGAACCACAAAGAATCAAAAATTCACTCAATAGATATTAAGACTTGAATTAAGCTAAGCGAACAAAGTAATGCAGGTGTAACGCCCGTGTTCTGAGCTCGGGAAACAATGAGATCAGATGTTAACATGCTCAGGAAATGTTAACAAGCTCGAGATTGTAATGAGCTCGGGTTCGGGAATATTGGCGAGCTCGGGAAAGTTAGTGAGGTTGGTGGAGTTGGTGAGAATGTGATTAGTGGGATTGTGGTGGAATCCTTAATCACCTTTTCCTTTTAAAACTCATCTCTTTTCCCTCTGAACAAT
>SMJT01000076.1:606620-704708 GCA_004349715.1 Crucihimalaya himalaica | reverse complement strand
GTTTCTGGTTTTGCCCTGTTTTTGCCCAGTTTTGGTAACTTGGGTGTTTGTTGTTGTGGTTGGCTGTAGGTTTTTTTAGCTGCTTTGAGTTCGTGTGTAAGGTCCTCCTGAGTGTGTGTGGAGTATACCTTGGCCGAATTCCCGTTGTGTTATTTAAGGTGAGTGCGTGACCATGGGCTTATCTAAGCTATGGTGATGGTTTTGGTGTTTGTGTGTTGTTGTTTGATTGTGTAGGATGCAAATGGGAAGTCATAATCGATTATGTGTGGTGTTATTCAATGACTTGGTGGTCATTGGTTAGTCATTTGCATTGTGTGTTGATTGTTATATCATTATGCTTGTGTGTATAGCTCGTAGATGGGAGGATCGCCTCACTAAGTATTTGTGATGATACTTACGCATCTCTATGTGTGTGATGCAGGTAAGGATACATTGTGATCGTGGAATCATGCGCGAAGAGAGGAGGATGATCTAATTCTCGGTTTGTGTGTTTGTTTTATTACGGTTTTTAGTAGTACGTTTTAAATCTCGGTTTGGGTAATATTATTTTATGGGAAATAATATTACTGTAAGTGTTTACGGTTAAGTGTGTTTTGGGTAATATTATCTTATGGATAATATTACTATGTGAATTCGATTATGGTTTAAATTGAATTCGGTTTGTGTGGTTGCGAATATTATTTACGGAAATAATATTTGCTTGTTTTTAAAAAAAAAAAAAAAAAAGTAGA
Source organism: Crucihimalaya himalaica (assembly GCA_004349715.1). Lineage (NCBI taxonomy): Eukaryota > Viridiplantae > Streptophyta > Magnoliopsida > Brassicales > Brassicaceae > Crucihimalaya > Crucihimalaya himalaica. Next base: position 703,977 of record SMJT01000076.1, on the reverse strand, counting down.
CACTCGGGTTCTGGTCGTTTCAGCAGGAAATAAGCAGCAGAATATAAAAGTTGTGAAATTCAATAGGAGGAAAATAAGCTCAGGGTATTTCTCAGGAAATCAAGGAATGCAGGCAAATCAATCAATCAGGATTCAGATTTAGCACGGTTCTTGAACTCAAAACACTAAGCTATAATTAACCAACTGTCGTTGCGAGAATTATCTAAATCTAAATCCTGGAATCCCAAATCTCTTTGCAAATTCTAAAGATCTAAACCAGCTTTAAAGTTCAAGTTTGATATGTTCACAAAACAACTAAACCAAATCTCTTTGCGGATAGTTGTTTTGCTCACCCTAGGGTTGTCGGGTTTCCAATCACACTCTCGTGTCTAATTGATCAACCTAAGATCTAAATTCCAGATTCGTCAACCTAGAACTAGCTTTGAGAACAGGCTATGGTGAAGAACAAATTCAGATTATGAATACTAATAGATCAACTTATCTAACAAGCCATGAAATCCTTTATGAGAAAACCCTAAACCTAAGAGAGATCTACTCAGACATGATCAATGAAACAGAAATCATAATTGAATAGAATTCCATAGAATAAATCAAGAGTAAACAAGGGTTCAGAATTGTCTCCCACAAAAACACGGAACCAATCTCTCTCAAAGTATTCAGAATAATGATTAAAATCAAGTATCCTCCTAAAAGTAGCTAAAAACCCTAAATATAATGTTCAAACACGTTCTGGGCTTAATTGTAAATAATAGAGTCTTCTGGGCCAAGTTGTAAAATCGCGTGTTATTTAAAAACCCTAAATATAATGTTCAAACACGTTCTGGGCTTAATTGTAAATAATAGAGTCTTCTGGGCCAAGTTGTAAAATCGCGTGTTATCTTTTCCTGCAGTCGGTGTCGATCGATACTGGGTTAGTGTCGGTCGACACCAGGACTGTGTGCTCGCCAAACTGGACTGTCTTCACAAAAACTAGCATAACTTTTGATCGCACCGTTAGAATGGCCTCAAACCACTTCCAAATGAAAGCTAATCTATTGATCTGTCTTGAATCCAAATTTGAGCTCAATCCAACGGTGGAAAATTATTTAACGGACACCAAAAAGCTCCAGAATACTCCAAAAGCTCTAATTAAGCTCCAATTAAGCTCAAACCTGAAAAGACTCAAAAAGACTACAAAAGCACTAAAAGGAATCTGAAAACAAGACCTATATCATGGCTAAAAACGGGTAAAAACCATGATATATCACATTTGTGAGAAAAGTTGCATCTACACAAAGAACTTTTTGCATAAACCTAAACCCTTCAATGCGAGCTCCCAACGCAATGAATACATATTCAAACATTTGTTCTTCATCCAACTGGTAACTTGTTTTAGTACCTTCATTCATCTTTTCTAACATGAACAGATAAGAAGTCAACAACTTGTAACTCTTTTCTTGATTATCATTCACATTAGTTGTAGCTAATTTTTTGCCTCTCAAAGCAGTTGAGTATGACACCTTCACATTCAGTTTTCCCTGAACAAGACTAATGAGACCTTTAGCATCCGGGGTCTCCAATACTCCTAGATAATCTTCATGCACAACAGATGCAACTAATTGTGGTGTAACTCTCCGTCTATTAGTACTTGTGCTGGCAGTAGCACAAGAGCATGAATGCATCTTCATGTATTCTCTAACTGACCATTTTGCTTTCTTAGATTTTTGAGGCTTGGCCACTCGTAAATACCACTTACACTCTTTCTCACGATATTTTACCACATATCTCCAACTATCAGAGTTTACGATTATATACTCAAAACATTCCTTATGTGCCGCTCTCGCCACTAACTCTTGCACTTGTTCCTTTTTCACAAACTCTTGTTCCATTTCCAAACCTAAGCCATCTTCCGACATCTCTAGAGACTTACTTCCTTCTTTATTACATGGTACCTCTAGATTTTCATGCACACCAATTGCAACATCTTCACCATACCCATCTACACACCCATCATCAACATCCTCTGCATTCATTCCCTCATCAACTTCCTCTGCGCCATAAAGCATTATAGCTCCATCATTAACTGTGGGATTTGACTCATTATTCTCATAATTCACATCAACTGAACTCCCAACCTTGCTTCTTAATACTTCCTCAACGCACTCACTTAATTCCACATACAAAGAACTTCTACATTGCTCATTGTCTATTGTCGATTGAAAACCATCAACATCATCATCATCGAAGATATATGAAGCAATCGGAGGTTTCACTATCAGCGGAATGTAATTCAACCTCAGATTTTTTGTTGTAAACTCCATACCAAGCTTCCATCGAATTCTATTAATCAACACACCATAATTTATCTCATTCTCATCCTTAAACGTTAATGCTATCAATTTAGGTTTATTAGACACCCATCAACACCCATCATCTTCCTTATACTCGTAATGCCCTCCATATTGACAATGTATTGATGTCTTCATGTACTACAAACTTGATACAAACAATGTATTCAAATCGATTACACTCACACTCAATTAAACCTTATACACCTTATTTACCCAATGAGAAACTCAAATTCGACTACTCACCTTTCAAGCTCAAATCCAAGTTACAGTGGACAGCAAAGCTAAATCACGTTTTCAAGCTCAAATCGGGATCGAGCTCCAGCTTTGATAGGGACAACAGCTACAAGCTTCTGCGGATTAACAATGGCTATGGCTGGGAATGGAATAGTTGAAGAATTGAAGAATCGAAACAATCGAATTGAAGAATTGAATCAAAATCGAGTGTCATACAGAGCTTTCGAATTTTGGGGTTTTGGTTTTGAGATCGTCGTGTGGCGTGATTTCATTGGACGAGATATGGAGAGTTTTGATTGGTTGACGGGTAAGAATAAATTGGGGGAAGAAAGTCGAAAGAGAGTGGAGTAAAGTGGATCATTTTGAAGTAGGGTAAATTTGAGAGTATGTAGATTGGAGTATCTCAGTCATTGACTAAGTAACTTACTACCTCAGTCACGCATAATCTTTTGTGAAGAATAATTCATAGTAACCATCACTTATTTGTTTCTGTTCCAATATCGAAATGAATAAATTATATAATATATTCATCTTTGTATTTTATATTAAATATAATCCCTAACGGAACATATACCAACAATTTCTAAATAGGAAATTCCAAAGAAAGTCTAATCTTGGACAAGATTTAGAAAAATCTTGAAGAATCCACCATTGGAAGAAGGAAGGTTGAGCCAAAAGCCAAGAGCAAATCCCAAGAAGGGGAGAGGTGTCCTAAGGATAATCATGAGTTTCTGAACAACGATGGATACAAAAATTATCCGCTGTCCCCCTAATTTGCAAAGACCATTCTCAAACTCCGTTACCGAAATATCAACAAACTTTCTATTCTTGATAGTTGATGAACGATTTCAATTCATTTTCCATTAGAGAATTCTATTACAATCCGTAAACATATATAGTTGGGTTATCAACCCTGTCTACATCTAATTTCCTTTAGTTAATTGGTTTATGCTTAACCAATATGATATACTCTAAAATCCCCCCCCCCCTCAAGATGAGAAGAATATTGAAATTAAGCTCATCTTGCTAATGAGATCATGGAATGGTGTGGGATATAGAGCCTTAGTGAACACATCAGCTAGTTGATACTTAGTTATGATGTGCATTGTCTTCAAAAGTCTCAATGCGTTCCCGAGTGGTATAACAATCATTCTCCACATGTTTTGTTCTTCATGGAAGACGGGATTGTTAGCGATGTGTATAGGTGCCATTGAATCACAGTACAAAGGTACAACTTGCGTTTGAAGAACATGTAACTCAGCAAGAAGCTTGAGTAACCAAGTGATCTCACAAGAAGCCAATGCCATGGCCCTGAATGCAGATTCAGCTGAAGATCTGGAGACTATGTCTTGTTTCTAGGATTTCCAAGACATGAGAGATGAACCAAGAAACATACAATAGCCATAAGTGGACCATCTGGTGTCAACACAAGAAGACCAGTCTGCATCCGTGAAGCCCTTAAGTTGCAGATCAGAATCAACGGGATAAAACAAGCCAAGTCCAACAGATCCTTTGATGTAATGAACTACTCTTTGAGCTGTCTTGAGGTAAGATGCTTTAGGAGATGATGAAAAGTGACAAAGTTTACTTACCCCATAAGCAATATCAGACCTAGTGATAGTCAAATACATCAATTCCCCAATCAACCGCCTATAAACCTCTGGATCATCTCTCTCAGGCTCATCACTTGATTGAATAAGTTTTTCACTTGGATCCAATGGAGCATTTACTGGCTTGCATCCTAATAAACCAGTCTCATCAAGAAGTTCCAACGCATATTTTCTCTGACAAATAGAAATACCTTTACTAGACCGAGCAATTTCCAAGCCAAGGAAGTACTTCAAAGGTCCAAGGTCTCTAAGTTTGAAAGAGTTTTTTAAATCCAGCTTCAATTTTCTACAACAACTTCATTATTACTGGCTATAACAATATTATCAACATAAATGATTAAGGCTATGAAGATGGTACGAGTGGTACGAAGAAACAAAGCATGATCAGCATAGGACTTAGAAAAGCCAAGCTTGATTAGCGTAGAACTGAACTTCAAGTACCATTGTCTCGAAACTTGCTTGAGACCGTATAATAATTTCTTGAGTAACAAAACTGCATTATCAGGAAGTAATTCCCCTTTTCTTGCAGCATATCCCGGAGGAAGTTCCATGTAAATTTCCTCATCTAAGTCGCCATTCAAAAAAGCATTGGAAATGTCTAACGGAAAGTAGGGTTATTCATACATTGAATATATCAATATGTTGAATTCATACATGAAGTATATGCTCGTGCTAAAACATACAATAACTAAACGATAATTTGAATATCAGACATAAACTTAACATTTTGTGCTAAAACATACAAAATTACTAACACCGTTAGTTAACCGTTAATTCATGCTGACGTGGCAAATATGTGGCGTACACGTGGTAAAAACATGGCGTACATGTGGCAAAAACGTGTCAAAAAAAAAATCGAAAAAAAAAAAAAGTTTTAGCATTTTAAGGGATTCGAACCCCAAACCTCGTGGACAAATATGAGATACATAACCAACTGAACCAAATTGTATTATCGTAAAATCGTACATGCAAATAAGTATATATAGTGTAAACAATCCAAAAGTTTTAATCAGTTTTAAAACACAAAAATAGTAAAATACCCAAACCCGAACCCAAACCGAAAAACCCGATCAAACCCAAAATTTAAATATACCGAACGGGTCCTAAACTCAAAAACTGAAAACATGAATCCAAACCCGATCCGAACCCGAACCCGAATAAGTATTCGAACATTTGGGCTTCCAAAACAAGTTGTATTTAAAATTTACTATTATATTTTAATGGATATTAGTTAAGAATTTTAAAATTTTAAATAATATTTACTATTATAATTTAATGGATATTAGTTTAGAATTTTAAAATTTTAAATATTATTTACTTAAGGCAGGGCGTTCGGGTACCCGTTCTGGTTCGGTTCAGGATTTTTGGATTTTCGGGTTTACGCCTATAGAACCTATTCATGTAAATTAACGGGTTCGGGTCGAGTTTGGATATTTTACTTCGGGTTCGGGTGGGATTCGAGTTTACACAAATACTTGAATATTGAAATTTTTCTTCGAGCTCTCCAAACTTTTCGAAAATACAAAAAAAAAATTCGAATATTTTTACATTGATATACCTAAAAGGAACCAAAATATTTTTAAATTTTGGGCTCGGATCTGGTTTTCGGTTTGGGTTCAGTTAGTTATTATCTCATATTTGTCAAATTTTGGACTTTATTCATAAAATAGCTTGGTTCAGTTAGTTATTATCTCATATTTGTCCCCTAGGTAAGGGGTTCAAATCCCTTTAAATGCTAAAACTTTTTTTTTTTTTTTTGAAATTATTTTTGACACGTTTTTGCCACGTGTACGCCACGTTTTTGCCACGTGTACGCCACGTTTTTGCCACGTGTACGTCACGTATTTGCCACGTCAGCATGAATTAACGGTTGACTAACGGTGTTAGTGATTTTGTATGTTTTAGCACAAAATGTTAAGTTTATGTCTGATATTCAAATTATCGTTTAGTTATTGTATGTTTTAGCACGAGCATATACTTCATGTATGAATTCAACATATTGGTATACTCCATGTATGAATAAGCCGACTTTCCGTTTAACTGATGCAAACTCTAATTCTTCGCAGCTGAAACACATAAGAGTGTTTTCACAGTAGTTAATTTCGCAACAGGGGAGAAAGTATCAGTAAAATCCAGTCCTTCATGTTGTGTGTACCCTTTTGCTACTAATATGGCCTTAAAACACTCCAAACTGCCATCAGCATTCAATTTGACCTTAAAACCCCATTTACATCCAATGGGAGTCTTGTTTTCAAGGAGAGAACAGATTATCCAAGTCCTTGTAGTTTAATGCTTTTATTTCATCATCAATTGCCCCATTCCATTCTTCAGATTTCATTGCCTGTGCATAAGTGCGAGGTTCTGAATATTTGACCACTGCCATAGCATAAGCTTTGTGAGAATCTGAGAGCTTAGATTAATTGATGTAAGCATTCATAGTATATTCAAGATCTGAGACTGTACAACAATAATAATCCTCCAGATGAGGAGGTTTCTTAGTCTTTCTTTTTAAACCTGATCCAACAGATACATCAAATCAAGTTGGTTCATTCTGAGAGGAAGAAGCAACATCCACTTGATGAACATGTTTATTCTACAAACCTGAGCCAGCTAATACACCAGATCGAGCCAGTACATCGTGGGATGAAGAAACATCTACTTGATGAACATGTTTATCTATCAAACATGAGCCAGCTAATACACAAGATATAGCCAGTAGAATTATCATGAGATGAAGATGCAATATTAGTCATTGTGAGTGAAGTAGAATTATCAAGTACCTTTGGAATTACTTCCTGTTGATAGAATATATCAGAGAGAACCAGAGAGAAACTAGAGAGAACACAATCACCCCAATACTCTAATGAAAGAGAGGATTGAAACATTATTACTCTAGCAACGTTTAAGATATGTTGATGTTTCCTTTTCAGTACTGAATTTTGTTCTGGTGTTTTAGGGCAATAGTGATAAGAAACAATTCCTTTCTGTTTAAACAACTCCACAAACTTCAGCTCAAGTGCATTATCCGATTTACAGCCTTAACAACCTTTCCAAACTGATTCTCTTCAAAGTAAATAAATCCGGAAATATATGTAGAACCTCATCCTTTCGCCTCATCAGATAAATCCATGTTGATCTCGTGTGATCATCTACAATGGTTAAGAAGTATCTATAACCTTCTGTTGTTGGTACAGAAACTGTTCCCCAAGTGTCAATATGTAACAAATTAAAAGGATGTGCAGACATGTTATTATGACGTAAGAATGGAAATATTTTATGTTTAGCCAATTGACAAATATTGCAATGATCAAACTTTTCTTTATTCCTTTTCTGTAATCCAAGAACACTTTCCAACATGTTTATTTTACTGTAAGAAGGATGGCCTAGTTTACTATGCTAAATAGAAGCATCAACTACAACAGAAGAACAAAAGGGAACAGAAGATGATTTGACTGAAGCATTGCTGACCACTCCAGTGTCCAACACATACAGTCCAACTATCTCTTTACCCACGCCAATCATCAAGTCCTTGGTACGATCCTGAATTACATAAGAATCCTCATCAAAGTAAACTCGTAAACGTAGTTCTTTTGTTAATTGGCTGATACTAAGCAGATTAATTCTGAAATCTGGAATATACAACACATTACTAATTGTGATGTGTGTATTCAACCTAATTATACCAACACCAGCAATACTAACATTTGTTCTTGTAGGTAGAGTAACTGAAGATTTCAAATCACAAGATAATCTGGGTTGCACCACTATCTATTATCCATGTTTCAGCACTCATAACCTGCTTAGAAACTCTTATTATTACAACAAAGCAAAGAGTAGAAGTAGAGAAAGAAATACCAGTCATTGCCAAACTTGTAGAAGATGCATTGTCTCCGGATGTAGAAAGAACATGCGACTCATTTGGTGTGACCTGCAAATGTGAGCTGAAATAGGCAATCACATTTTGATTTTTTCTGGAGACATATCAGTTACAAGATCTGCAATGTCAGAAGTGGCAATCTTCTTTCCATTCTCTTGCTTAGTACTATGTTATCACCAGCTAAAGTCATATGAGCAACAACTGACTTTGAAGACTGATTTGCTATTTCTTGAATATGCTTCTCTGGAGTAGACTTAAACTTCCCCTTAAATCCAGGAGGAAAGCCTTGCAACCTATAAATGTTGTGTGGCCTGAGTATCCGCAATGAGAGCATATAGGTTTATTCTGTTTGCCATGAGACTGATAAGAAGCATTGATGGAGGGTTTGTCAGTAGAACTTGATGACACAGTGACGGCTGTTGCATTGGTAGGACTAACAATGCCAAGACGCTAACTATGATCCTGATCTAAGAGATTGTAAATCTCTGCAAGTGTTGGGACTTGCTTCTTCATAATAATCTGGCTTTGAATGATTGCATAAGACTCATTCAATCCTGCCAAAAATTTAACAATCTTTGCATTTTCACTCTTTGCATCAGTGATCTTACAACAAGCACAATTGTGACATGTTCCTACACCCTCTGCACCATTCAAATCATCCCAAAGTGTCTTAAGGCAGTTTAATAATCTGACAAATTTATCGTTCCTTGATGCAAAGACCAAATCTGTTGAATTAACTGATATGATCTTGGTATATTAGTGATATGAAAACGAGTGAATAAGTCCCTCCAGATCTGTGAAGCATCATTAAACCGTAAGATGCTTTTGTATATCTGCTTCGAAACAGTATTCAGTATCCATAGCTTTTACAAGACTATTGCATCTAGACCAAATTATGAAGTGAGGATGTGATTCATGTGGCCGCGGAAGAGAACCATCTATGAAAGGAAATTTGTTCTTTGCATCTAGAGCCATAAACATTGCAATTTGCCAGGAAGAGTAATTTGTTCCATCTAGACCTTCAGAGATTATCTAAATACATGAATTATTGCCATTCGTTAGAGCATATGGAGTATGGACACTATTCAGGAGCTTATTCGAAGAAATCAAATCTTGCGGTGGTGAAATCGGAACAAACGATGGTGAAGCTGGAGGTAAACTAGTTCGATCTTCACGATTTGGCTATTTCTCAGCTGAACAAGCTGATTTCCCATGACGCCGTCCTAGTTTCCTCACTACAACCATCTCAAACACGATTCACAAGTTTCCGATGAACTAACCAAGCTGCAGCTTCAAAATCCGGCGAACTAATCCGGAAAAAAAAAAACCAAACAAAATCGGCAAAATCACCGATCAAAATGAAGAGAAAGCGAAGAAGATCACAAATCTGTTGATTACTCGACGAAATCAGCAAGGAATCAACTTGATCTAAGTGCGCAAGAAGAAAAAATTGCTCTGATACCATAATAGTTCATGAACGATTTCATGAAAATGAGAAAATGAATTATACTACTCCGTTAGAGAATTATGTTACAATCAGTAAACATATATAGTTGGGTTATCAACCCGGTTTACATCTAATTTCCTTTAATTAATTGGTTTATGCTTAACCAATATGATATACTCTTAAAATTCTCGAGATCCGAGTAGAAGAGAAGATACATGAGATCCATGAAGTTGGCTTCTCTAGGATCCAAAACAAAATAGTTTTCAGGCTGAACCATTTTCTTGTTGTTAGTGGTTTGATTTGCAACGTTCGCCTCAAAACAGGAACCACCTGCATTTGCACTTTAGACAAAAGAAGAGCTAGACAAAAACCACAGCTCTAACACTGACTTGTATAGACTCCACACCTACACAGAGGATCGAACCATCTCATTCTCAAAGATACTTTTTAGCCAAGCTGGATGACCAGAGGCTACATAAGAGTGGACTAAATTGAATTTTGTCACACTTTGAGCAATGAGAAAAGCTCCTATGTTGGTTGCGCGCGTCTCCTTTACTACAGTCCAACCCAAAAAATGATGCAACACTCTTGAAATTTCTGACACTTGACCTTTGAAAGAAGGCCAAGCCTTTGGTCTATTTACAGCATTCACCAATTCAAAGTCTTCAAATGCAAAGATAACTTTACTGCATCTGTGACTGATCATACTTTCAGCAGCCCAAACAAGACTTACCAAGGAAGCTTCAGATAAGGAGTTTATGTTGATGAAAAAACTCCTACTATAGAGTAACACTTGACCTTGATGATTTCTAAGCACCTAAGCAACACCAGCTCTATTTTCCTCTCTGAACCACACTACTGCAACGTTGCACTTGACCCATTCTGCCTCAGGAGCCTTCCATTTTTTAACTTCTTTAGGTCTGGCCACACAAAGGTTTTCTTGTCCTTCTCTATCGACTTGTTGAACTAGGAACCATTGGGACGAGTCAGATTTGATTTTTTCCAGAGTTTCCATAGCTAAGAATTGTTTTCCTTCAATAGCAAATTTATTTCTATTCTTCTACATGATCCACAAAATCCAAGGCCAAGCCTGACGAATGAGAGCAGTGATCTTGATATCCTTTCCAGTGGTGAGACAGAACTGAATATTTGCATAAAAGGACTCTTGATTGAACCCAAATTCTGGATGAGGAAAATCAGATAGAGCCCAATTAGCTTTGTGTTGTTATAATGGGGTTTTTGTTTTTTTTTAAATTGTTGTAGTTATAGTGTTCGACTTCGCGAGTACTATATTTAATACCACGAGGGCCATGCTTGGATTTGTTAATTAAGAAAAATGGCCTATCTTATTATATAAAAGAGAGTTTTCAAAAGTTAGTAACTCATAGGATGGTTACACGTGTCATGTTAATCGATTCAAAATTTCGACACATGTCAAAGTTGAGAAAAATGTCAAAAATTATTATAAGAAAACGGTACAAAAAAATAATTAGCTACCATTATTCGGTAAATAAGAAATTTATAAAGAAAATATATAAATTTTTATTTCTTAAAAAATGTAAACTTCCATAATTAAGAAAATTTAATTTTAAAGGAAAAAATTGTAAATATTATATTCTATAGAAAATATACAAATTATTATTTCTTAAAAAAAGTAAACTTCCATAATTAAGAAAAACTATAGTTTTTTTAAAAAAAATTGTAAATATTGAACTCTATAGAAACAAAAAGAAAATTTCTAATTCTAAAGGAAAAAAAATTGTAAATATTGAACTCTATATAAACAAATAAGTAGTCTCATATATTCTCAACAAACAAAAATGTTTTCTTCAAAAACACCATCATATCTTCAATTTCATTTTATTGGTAAATCTTTTATTCCTTTTATTTTATTTTTAAAAGTTATGTTAATTTAATATTATGAGGTTGTTGTGAAATCGTTTTACTTATATATTTTTTATGATTATTAAATTTTCTCTAATTTTGGTTTTTTTTTTTTCTACTTTTCAGAAAATTTAATTAATTTATTATTATGAGGTTTTCCTAAAAAAAATTATTTTTATTTTTATGATTATTAAATTTTTCTCTAATTTCAATTATTTTTTCTTATACTTTTCAGAAAATGTCTATCATTCAAAAGACAATGAGCAAATAAATTCAAAATAACAACAGTAATTTATTTTTAGATCGGTTTGAAAACAAAAATCAAATATGATTAAAAATAAATAAATCTTATTCAAATAAATATAAAACAAACTATATATTATCTAAATAAATAAATAATTATAACTTTGTTAGAATTTCTTATGGGTGAATGATTTTGGATAGGTGTTCTCAATATTTTATTATATATGTATATTTACATGTAATTTAATTCTATTTTTTAAATATTTTATAATTTTATTCTTATAAATTTTAAAATCGTAGATTATAATTCCGCGTATACGCGGGACCTAATCTAGTTACCATATAAAGATTGAGGGGTATTTCTATACCATGAATCAATATTCATCTTAAACTACAGAAAGAATTAACCGTAAACGTGGCTCGCTGTCATGAAAAATTATAACGACGGAAACCCTCATCGGTAAACTGCACTGACCTGGTGTGTACTACGTTCTAACATGTTACCACATCAACATGTAACTCCCTCTTATTTAAATGGGTTGAGCATAAACCCAGAATCATATACCACCACGAACAGATCAAAGGCTAGGAGATCTTCTGCCATATACTATATTAGAGGCTTTGATGGTTTATAGGATGTTCTGTGTCTTTAAATAAACAAACTCATCTCGTGATGTCATGCATTTGACAGTATTGAAATTTCAATGTCGCCTAGTTTATCATGCAATGACCATAATTCTTTTCACAAGCTCTTCTGGCCTTCTATAGTATCACGAATGGTATTCCATCATAATTATGTATTCAATAGTGTCATCACATTAATCAAATATATTGTGTAAATTTAAGACTGCCTGAGAGAAATGGATGTGTCGGAAATACATTAGTTAATTAATATAGATAACATATTCTTTATAGAAATATCTTGAAGATTCTGATCAATAGAAAAAAAAAAGAATTCACAAGATCGTTAATATAATTCGGAAATCGCACCAATTTGGCTTCTCTCTACTAGGAAATGAAATATTCTTAAACATGTCCAACTTTCTAATGGCACTGCGAGAAGTGATATATCCTTAATCAGGCTCTGCTCTTATAAAAGATAGGTCTAAGGATATATCATTTTTGAAATGATATATCATTAAACATAGTGTCAAACCTAGATCGTACCAGTTTACCTCCTAGTCTCTCTACTAGGAGCCGGATTATCTAATGATAAAAATTCTTTAAAGGTTTCAAGTTGCGTAATGAGAATACAAACCCACGGCTTAAACACACTGAATTGCCTAAATTTGATAATATCAAACTCACGGCTTAAATTGAGAAATAAAATTGAAAACTTAGACAGATTTATTCAAGATAAAGCGGATAAACACACTATCACATAGTGAACTCTATAATTAGAATTGTTGCCTAAATTGATACAGGGGTATGAGAATTGATAAGCCTTTTGCTGCTTAACAAAACATGTGGTTGCTTGGTCTCAGTGTTTGAGCTATATAACAAAAACAATCCCATAGATTGCCTTATGATGACACAAACTAGCTACGTGGTCTATAAGGGGGAAATGGGAATAGGAAGAGTCCCTAATGGGAATTACAAAAACACACTAACTCGTCTGATTTTTATGAGTGCTTTAACAGAATTAGTCATGGAAGTTGCCTTATGGTAACATAACTCAGTGACAAATGCCGATTTTCTCGGTTAGTCCTTTGAGTTTTAGAACTTAGAAGTCCCACAGATGTTGCCAAAAAAACACAAACCAATGGCTTACAACTTGTTGAAAAGCGCCTTAAAACTTAACATAAATTGTCGACTGTTTGGTCTGAATGTGTGAGCTATAATATTAAAACGGTCTCATAAGAGCTGCTTAATGATAACAGAAACAAGGGGCTGCAACAAAGAAGAAATGGTTATAGAAAAAGCCCCTAAAGGTTCAAGTTTCAGAGTTCATACACACTAACTCGTCTGATTTTGAGAGCATTTTAATTAGAACAGTCCCATGGGAGTTGCCTTATGAGAACTGAAAAACCTCAAGCATGCTTTTAATTTAAAGCTCAAGCATATATGAAATCCCCTAAAAGCTTATATTTTAAGAGCTCATACACAAAAAGACGACTGAATTGGAAATAGCCTGAATCGGAAATGTTTAACAGGGTCTGTGCATGGCAGGCATAAACCCATATTTTTCAAGTGAATTAAAGTAACACTTTTTATTTTTTTAGATATTTTTTGAGACTCTAGACATATTTCTAAGTGTCAATATAGACTTCAAGATAGGTATGTATTTCTCTTAAACTTGTATCTAATTAGTTTGTATTGTTACAAACTGAAATTATGGTAGAGAGTGAAGATTTTGGCAGAAAAAGCATCTATAACAAGTTCGTCTATCATAATTAGATTACAAAAACCTTATTGAAAATGGACTCTGCATATAAGCCTTTAGGTACGTAATCGGTTTAGATATAAATTTAATCATTAAAAAGTTTGCTTCTCTGACTTTCTTGGTGATGTTAAATAGTAAAAACTGTTTGGTGTAAGAATATGAAACTAGTCTAGGTAAGCCATGTGATTCTCCTATGTTTGTATTTGATTAGTTGATATTGTTACTAATGTTTGAAATTTGAAGTAGACAAGCTTCTAGTTTGAATACAGTTCTGAAGTGATGGAGTTGATTTGGCAACCACTCTTCTCAGTGACTGGATCTATGAAGTTACAGGTGAGCCATGCGAATAATTTTTAAACAAAAACGACAAGTAAAGAGACATGTAAATAATTTATATGTATATATTCTTATGCAACTACTTGAAATGGTGTACAAATTCTTGGAGACTGTAAGATGGTTTCAAGCACATAAAATGTTTATGACATGTAAGTGTTTCGATGTTAGGAATGATATGCAGGGCATATAATGAAAGCAAATCCTAAGAACAACAACATCAGATACATCATGAATCTGATAAAAACAAAGAAGTTGTTGCAATAAATGCAACCCTCTCAAGTAAGACTATCTCCAAAAAGAACTTCATTTTTGAAGTTTCCTAAACCTCAAATTTGAGGTTGAAATGTGCTTTTCTCCTAAAGAAAAACTCAAATGAAACTCTAAAATAATTTGTATATTGCATTATATTCCTTACTATTAAACATAATTAATTATAATCATACAACTTTAAAAAACACTATAAAACATACATCAAAAAAATATTACAAGCAATATTAATTAATAAGATGTTACATTATAATATAGAATAACATAAAACAACTAAAACACACACAATTAACTCACAGTTTACCTGTATATTAGTATTGTTGTAATATTTTAATTTTTGTAATATTTATGTGTTCATGTAATTTTACTTTCTTGCTTTACTTTGTATTATATTTGTTTAATATAATTTTGTTGTTATGTAATATTTGATTTAAATGTTATATAATATTTCTTCTATATCAATATTTTTCATTTTCATTTTAAAGTGTTTACTTTATTCTATATGTAGAAATTAAAGCTATAATTATGAGACATAAATGATAGGGACTAATATGATTAAAAATAAAGTTAATGAATAAGTTTATGAGATGTATATAATTGTAAGTGAAAAAGTTAGTGAATAAGTTTCTTTTGAAATGCATAAAGCCTCGTAAATGAGGATTTTAGGTCTCTTTTGGAGATGCTCTAAGTAAATGATTTAGACGAAAGTTTTCAATAATCATTGAAAACTATATCACTTACGTATCAAGTATTGTAACAAAAAAATTAGATGTGATAATATCATTTTAGGTTAGGCCTATGCATTGATTTTATTAGGTTTTTATGGTCTATTTCATGGGTGCATTTTTTATGCTTTGAACTCATGGCCTAAATCTATTTGATTGATGTATGCATATGTGCTTTGATCAAAAAAATAATTGAATATATTGTATGGAGATTGAATATACTGATTGGTGCCATAGTCGATTCATTACCTTGCTTTATCTATCCTTTGAAGTTACGGCTTGAGTATATTGGTTGTCATATGCTCTATGCTCTAAAGTTATGGCTTGAATCTATTGTTTGTTTCGTGCTTTTTGCTTATTTGAATCAGTGTACTGTGCGGTCGAATGCAAACTTGAATATGTTTGTTGCTTACATGGTCTATGATTTGAACATATTTGTTGCTTTCATTGCATGGTCTATGATGTGAATATATGGATTGAATATGTTGGTTGTGCATGGTATATACTTCGATTGAACCCAATGCTTGAATATGTTGCTTGTTGCATGGTTTGTTTATGATTTGATTGATTTATGTCGATTAGTTGGTTGGTTGATTCAAAAACTATGCCTTTACGAAACCACTACTTGCAATTTATGGTTAACCCGAAGAGAAATGGTTATTGATTATCTTTCGATGATTTTTTTCCGCTTGCTTAGTGATGCTTAGTAGTGTGGTTCGATGTTAGATCAGTCTTATGTAGTGATGCTTCTTTATTGCTCAATAACATCTTTATTGGTCATCTCTACACATAAGATACACACATAATATATACGCATATACTCCTTATTGGTAAAAATGCCGAAAAGAATATACCAACATCCTTTTTCTTTCCAAAAATCATCTAACTTTTTAAAACTTTGTAAAAATTGCCATAATATTACTCCTTTAACCCGACTTTAGCAATGTTTGTTAATAATTATAATTGATAAGTTTAACAATGTTTGTTAATAGTTATATTTGATAAGTTATAATTGTGTAATCTTTTTGAGTGGTGTAAAAATGTGTAATCACTTCTCACATTTAGAAAGTGAATTGTACAGCTCTATTTTGTCCTTCACAGTACCATACTTTTTATAATTTACTACAAAAATTATATAATAATATATCTAAAAGCAAAAAATAGATGAAAGACTGAATCATATAGTAAAATTTTAAGAAAAACCTATAGAAATTGTACCACATAACTTTATTAATCAAATATATACGTAATTGCACTAGATAATGTAATCTAAAATAATGTGATAAAAGAATCACCAAAATATTATAATATATTTCTGTAAATATATCGTTTTTGATTATTTAAAAATTTTTGAAGCAAATTTTAAAAGAATCACTAAAAAAATTAAAGTTAAAGTTGCAAAAAATTTGTAGCAAAATTGTTACGAATTAGTTTTTCGTGTTATTTGCAATGACAACATAGCTATGACTGTTTCTCTGAAATAAATATGTTGAAAAAGGTTTCATTTTTTTTTTATTATAAATAAATTTATGGGAAAGCAGTCAAAATCAACCTCAACCATTTTTAAAATAAAATTTTATACCCAAATTACGATACAATGTATTTTTCAATTCGAATAGTCATAAATTTCAAATTTTATACCCGAATTACTAAACATTAGCGGAAACCAACTTTGATGACTAAGACACCACTGTAGGTTTGATGTGGTGATGGTTCAAAAAGATGTCGTTTTAGTCATGGTGCATACATAAACTCAGAACAACGTCGTTTTAAAAATTTTAATCATTTTTAAAACTATTTAATAAAATTGAATTTTAATTAAAAAAATTCTAAAAATAAAATAAATGAGATCTTTTTGAGTCTATGTATATACCATGAACAAAACTTCGTCATTTCGAACCAATAAAATAATACATCAAACGCACAGTAGCATCTTACTTATCAAAACTTGACTAACATTGTCTAAGTCAAAGTTGATTTCCGCTAATGTGTGATATTTCAGGTATAAAATTTGATTTTTTTGACGGTTTGGATTGAAAAATGCATTGTATCATAATTTGGGTATAAAATTTCATTCTGCAAATTGTTTGGTTTGATATTGGCCGTTTTCCTGATAAATTTATATACCTCTCTTGGTAGGCCCGACTCAATATCTAACAACACCCGGTACTGCAATGAAAAAAGCCCCCATTTTTTTTTTTTTTTTTTTTATGTTTTTATAAAATTTAGTAGATAACAATTTAAGTATTTTGGGTCATAGTTAATAAATATACAAAAAATTTGGGCCTTTTATAACAACCAAGCATGTTAACCTTTTAAAAAAATATATTGGACCCTTAAAAATTAATATAAACTTTTAGAAATGTTGGATTTTTAAAATTTTAGATCCTTAAAAAATGTTGGACTATGTGCAAATGCATTTCCGGCATATATGTTGGGCTCGTAACTAGCTAGTAGTTCAATATTTTTTCTTAGACTATGTTTTAAATTTGTCAAATTGATTGTCCTGCTGAGGATCGAACCGGACCAAACCCTTCAAATACATCATTGAAATAACTAAAGCTGATATGAATTTATAGCCGGTCCTGAAAATTTTTGGGTTGGAAGTAAACAAAATATTTAAGGGCCTAATAGTTAATATTTATTTTTTAAAAAAATCCCGAACCTATGACCTAACCACCTTCAAGCATTAACCAATATAAATTACTTAATATTTTTGAAACAAAACAGCGTCGGTCGAACAAATGATATTTTATCGTAGGACCGCTATCAATGGGTTTGGCCTGCTTCCCTCCCAGGCCCGGTTTGTATGAAATCAATGGAGAATCAAAGTGTGCCAGAATTGATTTAACTCATTAACTATTTTGCGTATACGACATTGAACGTGTTGGAAATTGGTTGGATTTATTTGCAACACATTTTTATTCTTTCAATCACAAGTCCTTTTCTTAGCACAACCCATGAGGCGTACCGTTATACACGTAGAATTATACACATAGATACATTCAGAATCTAATCAAACTCTGGAATTATTACTAAATAATACAATTTCAACGGTTATGGTGAGAGCAAGCTGGGATGTCCAACTAAAGAGATATAGACGTTTCCGTATGTAATATCTCTATTGTTTCATTGATTCACTATACACGTATCTATGTCACTTCAGAGGTAAGTTGATACATGACAAACCGAATGGTCCATTACTTATAAACGCCAAAAGGTTCTATTAAGAGGATGGATGAACAAAAATACAAAAAATGGCGAAAGTTTCCATGCATTTTTTTGTTGGTCCCATGCATTTATAGTTCAACTGAAAAAAGTTACTATTACTTGCCAAAAAAGGTTTTGAAATCATTGAAGTTTTCATTTTATTATTCAGTTTTTCATAATAAACAAAAAGATACTATATTAGTTCGCAAAAATTAGTTACTAAATTCTTAAATTTCTATTGGAGTCAAAAGTTCCATATATATATTTTGGTAATATATTCTACATACAATCCATAACTCATAAGTGATCGTTTTATCTATCATGTGATCGTTAGTCTTGCATGTTATACCTTCTTCTAAAATATTTTAATCGCCTTTGCTCGTCATACTACCGTTTTTGTCGTTGATTTCAATCATATTCGATGTGTACAGTTTTATTTGAATTATAATGTTAAATTTAAAATATGAAAACCGAATTATTAGTCATAATTTGCTAGAAGAATTAATGTCAAATTTTTGTACTCAATTTTTATTTCGGAATTCTTGGCATGTATATATTTGTTTCAACCATCTATTTTGTGTTAATCTTATATAGTGTAAATTTGATTAGACGTTTAACACTCATTATTGATTGATAACTAACAAAATAGTACTTAGATTAATAACTGACAAAATTTCGTCAGTGTTATTGAATATTTATGTAATATAATGATACATATAGCTAAACTTGGCCAGGGAGTCTGAAGCCTTGCAATGCAGAGACAAATTGTTTGACATTGCAGAGACAACTCCCTCACGCTATATATGGTAAAAATATCAACGATTTCAAAAAAAATTGAAACGACACACTAATAAGTTTTTTTGGTTCGCATAATCAACAGAGGTCAATCTTTTTTCATTTAACGTCAACATATTTTTCCAGAGCAGTTGAGAATTCAAAAATGGAGTTTCTTGCATGGAGAAAATACTTCACAAATGATGAGAAGATGATGACTTGTTGTTTTTTATAAGAAAGACAACAACTACTTTAATGTTTTTTTTGCGCAAACAAAAGTCATTGTCGCATACTGAAACCAATAGGACTCGACACTTATTTTTAGTGCAAACTATTCATACTTTTCTAAGCAAAAAGAAAATCGTACTTTTCTGACCCAAAAATAGAAAATACACAGAAGAAAATCTTACTCATATAATTATATTAAGGGAATAAGAAGATCTTATTTGATTTTTTCAATGCAACTACTCATAATTCTAAACTGAGGATGATTTTTAGCTCTAATGTGCACATACCTATGAATCTATAGAAAAGAGTTTCTCAACCATATAATATTAATATTTTAGTAGAATATAATTATATAATTAAGTTTTAATTTTTCTAAATATATTGAATCATTCATAGTGAGTCATGTTGTTTAAAAGTCTCTCAAAGTATTTCATTTGAGAGATTCTCCTTATTATTTTTGTTACTTTTCAATTATCTTTTGTTTTTGTATTATGAAGTCTCGAGAGACTATCAATAAAATAAAGATGATCTTAATACTCCATAACTTTTCACCTAAATCATGTATAAAGGCTAACTACTCAAAAATATACGTTGTCACTTTAGGGAACACTTTCTACAAAAAGACCATACTGGAGAATATTTATTTAGATGACCAAAATTTTCTTTGATTAGCTAAAGAATCTAAATTGGACAGGGGGTAAATTTACAATTTACTGCACCAATATTAGCAATTTTTTGAGTGATTTATTTTTAATCTGATCACCTAATATTTTATATGATTTTACTTTACTACATAACTATATCTAACAACACGTTAATTACCTTATATCCAATCACCCAATGCATGGAGGTCACTTTCACACACATATACTACAATATGGTTGGTGAAAAATTGATATAGTATACTTCTTATTTTTTTATGAAGGCATGTTCGTGGAAGTTGAATTTAGCTTGATTTTAAGAGTTGAGAGATTTTTTATATTTAAAAAGGTTTTGTTGAATTTGCAAAAAAGTTTTAGAATCAGAAACTATATGAAAGAATTCTGTTATAAAGACTTTAAAAAATCCTACAGATATCCATACTATTTTGATAGTTGTGTTTTATTGTTAAGAATCCATATACTCTCTCTATTTCTAAAATATTTATTTTCTGGATTTTTCACACATATTAATAGACATTTAATACAATGTTAATTTATTTTTAATAATTTTTCTAAACTACGTTTTACTTCATTAATGCTTAAAACCCAATCTTATATAGTAAAGATGGGTTTCTTTCATGAAAAGCCGACACAAGTCACTTTTTCTTCTCACATGTATCTACTTTTTAATCTTAAATATATAATTCTCTATTTTATTTATAATTTTGTAAACATATTTTTTATGTCAAGTCAACTATGTCAATTCTTATAGTTTTTCCTTTGATGACATGTGATTTTTTTATAAATTATTTTTTTGTTTCATTCTAAAATACTTTCTCACTTTTTCCAGCTAAAATACTTCTCACATGTGTCTTTTAAAAAAACTTAAAAATATCATTATCTATTTATATGTATAGTTTTAACTACATTTTCTATTTTTCAAAATTTTCATCAAACCCATTTCTATTTGGATTTGAATGTCAAAAGAAGCAAATGTGTGATGATGACGTAATGCGATTGCATTTGTTAATACATTCAAAATTGATCAAAAATATTTGTTATTGAGTTCATTTCTATTTAGCTAAATCCATAGAGTTTTTATATGCTTTATCATATTTCAATTCATAAATACTAAATAAAAATAAATTATGTAAAAATGAATTCAATCAATTTAATATATATATATATATATATATATATATATATAAATAAAATCTCTAAAAATGAATTCAATCAATTTAATATATAAAATTAGTTATATAGTATTGCATAATTTACCATATTGGTTTAAACTCACACAACGAGTGAGACTTCCACTAGTATAGAATAAATTATGTTTCAATTTTTAGTGAAACTATATTTTTCAAAATAATTAATTATGTTGTAAAGAAAAATGTATTAATTAGAATGTATGATATTATTCTTTGTAAAAAAAGAAGTAAAAAAACTAGAAAATCAATATTTCTGAAAAGAATGTAGTATATACCAATAACTTATTGTTAAGAATCCATATATATATACCAATAACAGAAATGCACTAAATGCAAAAGCAAACCCACACACAAATGCAACCAAACGGCCATAAAAATTCTCAAATTCTCAAAATAATAAATAAAATAAAAAACAAAAAGTCGCTCATAGTGGTCACGAGCGCTTCTCTACCTCTTGGATTTCCTCCAATAAACTCCCCAACCATATATTATCTCCATCAGTCAAATTATTCACAAGCTCAGCTTTCTCCTTATCTTTGTTTACAGCTCAATGATGTCATATTATTTTCATAAACAAAATTGAAATTAAGTCCAAAGCATGGGGCTGCAATCATTGTTAAGTGAGAAGGATCGAGGTCGAGGCTTAGAACATCGATCTTTTGGGTTGGTGTGGTAGGATGGGAAGTAATGTTTTCTGTTTCATCTTGATCTTACAACACAGTTCATGTTTCTTACTTGACATCATTTGCGGTTCGACCAGGCAATGGCCAGCTATCAAAGACGATCTAAACATTTTAAAACAAAAATACAGATAAGTTATTTGCATTAAACCTATGACTCCGAGCTAAATCGTATCGAGTTAAGAGTACCTATGTCCTAGAAGCCTATGAAGGCGAAGAAGCAGATCAACTTAATCATATCTAAGTTTATCTCTCTTAATACTTGGTTTCAAATAGTTTAACTATCTTAGTCACCTACAACTCTTCCTGCACCGGTTTAGCCCTACAAGACCAATAAGGCAATACTTGACATTAATTATACCTACTAAGACTGTTCTTTTGTCTCCTTCTATATTTTTATCATGAAGAATCTATGCAGACCAATAGAAATAAAGAACTGTTCCAACACATGAAACATGCATGTGTTCGTAGAGAAGACAAACACGTAAAATAACAACGATTTAACTGAGGTTTGTATCGTTCTTTTCTTGTCAAGAAGAAGCTATCAATATGCAACGTAAATAATAAAAAATCATCATTTTCATCTTTACATTTAAGTAAAAATCTGCGTTTAATATTAATTCAGGAACAACCTTTAATAGCATTAAACAATAACTTGTTCATTAAAAAAAAAAACAGTGATTTATGTACTCGGGTATTACTCAATTTGCTGAATATTAAAATAGAGAGGACGAAAATATCCGAAGTTTTCTCTATTATAACAACAACAAAAAAAGAAAAAAGAGAAAATAAATCTATGTGTGTAGATAACATACAATGTTGGGCGCCATACTTATCAATGCTACGAGTCTGCGAGCTAGTCTTACAAAACAGATCCAAAAAGCACACTAAACATAAACATAAACATACATAAACAAATCTTACATATTACTTGAGGTTTACGCTGGTAAACCTAATTCCAACTTATATGATAATGTCAGCCATAGAATTGAAGTAAAAACTATAATTAATCACACATCGGGAACATTTAAAGATCTAATCTACTATATAAGAAGGAAATGTTATTGCATTAGTTACTTATTGGCTTTGAGATAGAAAAAGCTCATTAAACTTTATATATATAATATGATCCAAGATGATGGCCCTAATTAAGGAGCCATCCTTCAAGTAGAAGAACATGAGTCAAAACCTATTGGTTTCTTTTCTAAATATAAATATAAATAATTAATAACATATTTGATAACAGTCATCAATTAATGAAAGATAATTCGCCTATGTGTGAGTTTTGCATAGTTTTGATGTGTTTTTTTTCTGTTTTAACCCCATTTCCTAACTAGTCATTGAGCATTTTGCATTGGTTTGAGTGTCTTTTGAACTTAGTCTTGCATTCTAAGAGTTTAGATTTGTTTCCATGCATTTGCATTGGTTTGGTCTCTTTTGTTAGGTTTCATGGAGTTGGGAGCTTTGAGGATGGATTTGAGAAGAAGGAGATCAATAACCGAACATTTGAGGAGACTTAGAACCGCAAGGACGACAAGAGAATGACGAGAAGATCACCCAGACTCACATCGGGACGCTCCATCGGCCGAGTGACGATCGATGGCTCTCCTCGGGAAGCTGCCATCGGTTAAAAGCTGATCGATGCAAGTTTTGGCAAAATGATCCGAATTCATATCGAGACACCCCATCGGCCAAGTGATGATCGATAGCTCTCATCGGGGTCCTTCTATCGTTACAATGCTGACCGATGTGAATCTCAGAAAACACAAAACAACCAGGTCAAAACCCAGTTTGTTCCGGGTTGACCCTGTTCACCTCTCTACTATTTATACTCTTTTTATCTAATTTTAAAGATGATGCTTTTGTTTTAGATTATATTAGCAACACTAAGAACATTGTAATGATCTCTTTAGTTGAATGCAAACTTCCTTTCTATTCATCTTGAATTTCTTTTATTTCATTTCTCATCATGATTAAGCACTTAATTTTTGTGGATCTTCGGGTATGGTAGATTAGGGTAGGTTTAGATTGATTCATGATGTTTAAGGTTTAGATTGTTAAGTATCCTTTTTCATTAGATGTTCTTAATGCTAGATTAGTCTTGATCAAGTTAGTCTAGATCATAGCTAATTTCATGCATGGAAGGTGTTCGTGAAAATGTTTGAATGAACTTAATGAATGATTAGTGTTCTTAGCCTATGGGAATAGAATATTAGAGTGCTAGGTGGTTCGTTAGACTTGATATTAATGCATATTAGTCTTGTGATTACGGATGAGAATCTTTATTAATTACTTAATTAGTATAGGGATTAGTGTCATGGAAGTGAATTAGTCTAGCTTAGTGTTCTAAGACCTAAGAATTAGCATTTGAAGGTTGAATAAGCATCATGGATTAGCTTGGATTTGCCTTAATCAATTACCTTACCCAAGGATTCGATTGCTTAATTATAGTTCAAGAACCGTTTAGCTTTGATTAGTAGTTTCCTGCCTTGTTTGCTTTCTAATTTGGTTATTCTTTAAGGTTTGCATGTTTCTAGTCAATTGATTGTCTTGCTTAGTTCCTTTGTTTAGTTCTAGCTTTTTTAACTCGCTTCTTAGTTCTTTTGTTTGAATTACTTAGGTTGTAGAATTAAACTTTTCAATCCCTAATTATTTAGATTGAGTAGAAACTTGTATTCTTATTGCGTTGATTCTATTCTTTGTGGTTCAACATCTAAATTACTACAATGCTTTATTGCACTTGGGTGATTTGGGGATAAATATTAAAACTTGTGTTTGAATTATTTTTCCAATCAAGTTTTTGGCGCTGTTGCCGGGGAATAGTAATTAGCCATTAGGATTTGGAATCTACTTGAGACTAAGTCTTTACATTCTTTGATATTTGATCTTCTTGGTTTGCTTTTTCTTTGATTCTAGGTGTATGAACTTGTGAAGCCGCGGTCAAGCTAACTTAGTCGATTTCATGGGTGACATTCACCGGTTGGATAGAGAAAACGCTAGAGCAAGATAGGAAAGAGAACAGTTAGAATATCTAGAGCGGTTGGGCAACAATTTTGAAATCAAGGCAAGCCTAATCAACATGGTCCAAGACTCCAAGTTCCACAGTCTACCATTGGAAGACCCATTGGATCATCTAGACCAATTCGATATGTTGTACGGCACAATGAAGATAAGTGGCGTTTCAGAAGACACTTCCAAGCACCGCCTATTCCCATTCTCTCTTGGGGATAAGGCACATCAATAGGAGAAGAATCTTCCGAGTGACACAATCAACTCTTGGGATGAATGCAAGAAGGCCTTCTTAGCCAAGTTTTTCCCCACATCAAGAACCGACAAGTTAAGGAACGAGATCTCAAGCTTCACGCAAAAAAACAGGGAAAGTTTTTGCGAAACGTGGGAGCGGTTTAAGGGCTACACTACTAAGTGCTCTCATCACGGATTCTCTAACGCATCACTCCTAAGCAATCTATATAGAGGAGTCTTTCCTAAGTTCTGAATGATACTCGACACGGCAAGCAACTGAAACTTCTTGGGAAAAGATGTAGAAGAAGGGATGTCCTGGGTTGAGAATCTAGCGCAAAGTGATGGAAACTACGATGAGGATTATGACCGTGATCCACGGAAAAGTGGAGAGAGTGATGAGCAACGTCGTAGGGATATCAAATACTTGCATGAAAAGATGGATAAAGTCCTACAAGCCACACAACGGTCAATAAACTTTACCAAAACTTGCATCGGCCAGCTTTTAACCGATGGCAGCTTCCCGATGAGACTAAGTCTTTACTTTCTTTGATATTTGATCATCTTGGATTAGTTTTTCTTTGATTCTAGGTGTATGAACTTGTGAAGCCGCAATCAAGCTAACTTAGTCGATTTCATGGGTGACATTCACCGGTTGGAAAGGGAAAATGCTAGAGCAAGACGGGAAAGAGAACGGTTAGGTTGGGTATGATGAACCAAGATCTACACGTTGGTGGTGGGAATCAAGACCACAATCAACACGGTCAAGGAGATGACAATGAGCAAAATCCTCATCATGGACCTAGACCCGCTAGAGTAATCAGAGCTTATAATGCACCGAATATGCATGGGAACCGCAATGGTATTAGCCCTCTGCCAGTTGGAAACAACAATTTTGAGATCAAGGCAAGCTTAATCAACATGGTGCAAGACTCCAAGTTCCACGGTATACCAATGGAAGACCCATTGGATCATCTAAACCAATTCGATATGTTGTGCGGCACGGTGAAGATAAATGGTGTTTTGGAAGACACTTTCAAGCACCGCCTATTCCCATTCTCTCTTGGGGATAAGGCACATCAATGGGAGAAGAATCTTCCGAGTGACACAATCAACTCTTGGGATGAATTCAAGAAGGCCTTCTTAGCCAAGTTCTTCCCCACATCAAGAACCGACAAGTTAAGGAACGAGATCTCAAGCTTCACGTAAAAGAACAGGAAAAGTTTAGCGAATCGTGGGAGTGGTTTAAGGGCTACACTACTAAGTGCCCTCATCAAAGATTCTCTAACGCATCACTCCTAAGCATTCTATATAGAGGAGTCTTTCCTAAGTTCCGAATGCTACTCGACACGGCAAGCAACTGAAACTTCTTGGGAAAAGATGTAGAAGAAGGGATGTCCTTGGTTGAGAATCTAGCGCAAAGATGGAAACTATGGTGAGGATTATGACCGTGCTCCACGGGAAACTGGAGAGAGTGATGAGCAATGTGGTAGAGATATCAAATTTCTTGCATAAAAGGATGGATAAAGTCCTACAAGCCATACAACGGTCAATAAAATTTGTAGGGGATTGTGAGGGCAACCAAGGCTTTCAAGAGATTGGTTTCGAAGAGAATGTTGAAGGACAAGAAGAGATGAATTTTGTAGGTGGTCAAGGGAACTACTAAGGGGGTGACAACAAGGGCTTCAATCCGAACTACTGTAATCATCCCAATTTCTCTTGGAGAAGTAACAATGTGGAGAACACACAAGATCAAGTCTACCAACCTCAAGTTCCCTAAGGAGCCCAACAAAGACCTTTTGTGCCATCTAATCAAACTCAAAGTTCTAATCTTCAACAACAACAATTTGCTCCTATAGGTTAATTCCAAGGTAACCAAGGAGGATACAACAAGCTGAACTTCTCCCTAATTTTCAACAAGGGTATCAACCTCCACCACAAGGGAACATCCCTCAAGAGTTTGATATGAAGGGTATGATCCAACAATTGTTAGCGGAGCAAGCTAATGTTGCTAGTGAGATATTAAAAAAAAACATGTCGGAGATCCATATTAAGGTGGATTGTTCCTACAATGAGTTGAATGCGAAGTTTGAAGCTCTCAACTAAAAGATAAAACATATGGATCACCAAATGGATCAAGGAGTATCTTCTTTAACTAGACAATCGGGAACTTTACCGGGAAAACCTAAGCTTAACCCGAAAGAGTACATCAATGTTATTACACTTACACGCGGCAAAGAACTACCGACAAGGGAAGTTCCTTCTAATGGTCTCAATGAGGACATTGAGAAGAAAAAGGGGGAGTGGTAATCGAGATTGATGATGATGAACCGGTTATTGAAGAAGAGAAAGTTGATGAGGTAGTGAAGGTGAATGACAAGGGTAAAGGAAAGGCGATTCTAGAGAAGGAACCAATTTTAGCTCCGAAAGAGACATTATTTGTGCCACCGCCTTATGAGTCCAAGCTACCATTTTTGGGCCGCTTCAAGAAACAACTCATGGAGAAGTATAGAGCCATCTTTGATAAGCAAATGAAAGAGGTACAAGTGACCATGCCCATAATTGATGCATTCTTATTGTTGGTTCCTCAATATAACAAGTTTCTTAAAGATGCTATCAAGGAGAACACAAAAACCCTAGAAGGTATGGTAGTCTTGACTCATGAGTGTTGTGTTATCATTCAACGAAAGATAGTACTAAAGAAGCTTGGAGATCCGGGTAATTTCACTATACCTTGTGCTTTAGGACCGCTTTCTTTCGCTCGTTGCTTATGTGATTTGGGAGCTAGTGTGAGTTTGATGCCTCTCTCAGTAGGTAACACCTTGGATTCATAAGATATAAGCAATGTAGAATCTCTTTGGTATTGGCGGATAGATCGGTTAGGACCCCGGTTGGAATGCTAGAGAACTTGCCGGTTATGATTAGGAATTTTGAGGTGCCAACCGACTTAATTGTGTTGGAAATGGATGAAGAGCCAAGAGATCCACTCATCTTTAAGAGACATTTTCTAGCAACCTCGGGAGATATCATTGATGTGAGAAGGGGTAAAATAGATCTTCATTTGGGTGATATGGTCCTCCAATTCGACATCAACAAGGTCATGAAGAAGCCAACAATTGAGGGTCAAGCGTTTTGGATTGAGACCATGGATGAGTTGGCGGATGACATATTAGAAGAGCTTGCATTAGAAGATTTAGACCTCAAACCACTACCAAAAAGGCTAAGGTACGCATTTCTTGGAACAAACTCTACTTACCCGGTAATAGTGAATGAGGATCTTAATGATGAGGAAGTAGTCACCCTTCTAGGTGAATTAAGGAAATTTAGTAAGGTTATAAGTTACTTTTTGGATGATATTAAAGGAATTGCTCAATTTTTATGCTTGCATAGGATAAATCTAGAAGATGAATCAATGACTTCTATTGAGCATCAAAGAAGGTTAAATCCTAATTTAAAAGAAGTTGTTAAGAAGGAGATTCTCAAGCTTCTAGATGCAGGGATAATCTATCTTATCTCGGATAGTACTTGGATTTTCCCGATTCATGTAGTCCCTAAGAAGGGTGGAATAACGGTTGTTAAAAACGAGAAAGATGAATTGATACCTACTAGAACTATCACTGGTCAAAGGATGTGTATTGACTATTGCAAAGTTAATGCCTCAACTAAAAAATATCACTTCCTTCTACCTTTTATTGATCAAATTTTAGAACGGTTAGCGAATCACCTATATAATTGCTTTCTAGATGGATATTATGGGTTCTTCCAAATCCCGATACATCCTAGTGATCAAGAGAAAATGACTTTTACATGCCCCTATGGTACCTTTGCTTATCCAAGGATGTCATTTGGACTATGTAATGCACCGGCAACCTTTTAAAGGTGCATGATGTCGATATTCTCGGACTTGATAGAAGATATAGTTGAAGTGTTTATGGATTACTTTTCTGTGTATGGTGCTTCGTTTGGTGATTGTCTTTCTAATCTTTGTAGGGTACTTAAGAGGTGTGAAGAAATCAACCTTGTGCTTACTTGGGAGAAGTGTCACTTCATGGTTAAAGAATGAATCGTTCTTGGTCATAAGATTTTGGAAAAAGGTATTGAGGTTGATAGAGCAAAGGTTGAGGTGATGGTTAGTTTGGAGCCGCCAACTTCGGTAAAGGGTATTAGAAGCTTTTTGGGTCATGTCGGATTCTACCGGAGGTTTATAAGGACTTTTCAAAGATAGCTAGACCTCTAACTAGGCTACTTTGCAAAGAGGTTGAGTTTAACTTCATCAAGAGAGCCTATAAGTGTTTCTAGAGATCAAGAACTATTTGGTAACCGCACCCATTGTACAAGCACTAGATTGGGATCTACCGTTTGAGATCATGTGTGATACAAGCGATTTCGCGGTAGAAACAGTTTTGGGTCAACGAAAAGATAAAAAGCTCTATGTGATCTATTACGCGAGTAGAACTCTTGATGATGCTCAAATGAAATATGCAACTACGGAGAAGGAGCTCCTAGCCATTGTGTTTGCATTTGAAAAGTTTTGGTCCTTAGAACATCATTATTGGTAAAATCTTGAGTGGGTTTCTCAAAAAAAAAAAATTATTTAATTATTTATTATTGTTTAATTAGTTTTTTTATGATTAATCTATCTAGAAAGTGACACGTGTAAGCATAGTTTCTCAAGAGTTTCTTTAGTGAGAGCTGTTTCTCACATGTCTACTCTCTTTTAATTTTTTTGAATGTTTTAATAGGAGTTTCTCGATAAGAAACTTTCAATGAAAATGCTCTTGTGTTCGAGAATAATTATGTTGTGTTAAAAAAAAGCTAATAATGTTTAACCCACGTTAATAACATAAATTTATTTCATATTTATTTATTATAAAGTTAACATATATTTTAATATAAATTTGATGGGAGGAAATTTGACTCGTCGGAGGGAACCAATTTAAAATATTTAATCAAAACTAAAACATTATTTAATATTTATGGTGTCAATTGACCCCCTGTTAACTCTCTACCTCCAACCCTGCCGACGAGGCGTGCCGTTATACACATATAAGTATTGAATTATACACACATATACGTACACAATATAATCTAACTCTGAAATTATTACTTAATAATACAATTTCATGCTTTCAACGGTCACAGTGAGAGCAAGTTGGGATGTCCTGCCAAAGAGATATAGACGTTTCCGTATGAATTATCTCTATTGCTTCATTAATACACAAGACACGTATGCTTCAGAGTTATATTGATACATGACAAGACCGATGGACCATAACTTATAACAATAACGACAAGAGATTTTTTAAGAGGAGCGATGAACTAAGATACTTAAGTGGTGAAAGTGTCCATGCATTTTTTTTTTTTTGTCCCATGCATTTATAGTCCAACCCGATTAAAATGGAAATTACTTGTCAAAAGAAGCCCATAGATTATAGTTTATATATAAAAAAATTTAGCAATAAGAAAAAATTTGATTTACGAAAAGTAGTAAATTAATTCTTAAATTTCTTTTGAATTGATTTTGGAAACATATATTATAGACTACAATAATTTATATATAATCGTTTTGTGTCGTGTGATCGTCGTCTTGCACGTTATTACCTTCTTCTAAAATGATTTAATCGGCTTTGCTATTTTTTTTTTTTTTTGATAACCCAGATATCTTAATGCTCCCCGACAGAGCAGGGTTCCACGTGTTAGCTATTGGTTTCCCAACAGAGCAGGAGTCCACGTGTTAGCTATCGGTTCGCTCAGACTAGCCACGTGGGTGGCCAAATGGCACTCCACGTATCGGCTCCTGGAGCGCTGCAGCCCACATGTAAATACCGCAGTGACCGGAATTCGAATCCAGGTGGCGGAACTCACAGCTGTGAGCCCTTTACCACCAGAGCTAAAAGCCCCGGCTTTGCTATTAGACACATCCTACTATTGTTCTTGGGCCAGACTAGCTAGCTAGCTGCTATTGTCGTTGATTTCAACCGTATTCGATGCACGTAACTGACAAAAAAATACTAGTAAAGTAAAAAAAATTAATTTAATAATTGATGAAAGTCGAATTATTAGTCAAATTTGCTTAAATACTTAAGGACAAAAAAAATCACTATTTTGTTTTTGTATCTTGAGTTACTTTTGGCATGTTTTGTTTTAACCACCCATTTGTGATCATCAGATATAGTTTGATTACTAGGAAATACGTCATAAATTAAATTTTGATACTAATTATTGACTAATAACTAGGAAATAAATTTGTTAGTATTATTTTGTGTTTTTTGGTAATGATAAGTACGACTTGGTTAGGGTTAGGGAGTGTGAAGCCTTGTTAGAGAGACGACAACATCTTTCAGTTTTATGATGAAGATGACAACACTTTTCGCGTAAACAAAAGTCATTGTCGCATAATCATTGAAAAAAACAAGAGACTCGACACTTTTTCTCTTAAACAGCCAAACACATTTACTAAAGGAAAAGAAAATCCTATTTGATTTTCGTACTTTAGTATTTGGTTGGTCAAATACATTTATTCTATTTTTAAAAATATATATATATATATATATATAAATATATATATTTAAATAAGATGATTTAGCTCTAATGCCTGATAATAAATTGAAAACATTAAGGAAAGTATCAGGAACGTCGAGAAACCACTCATACTTTGTTCAAAATTACTTAGCAATATTGATTGCTAATTCGCTATTCGTTAGGAAGACATGAAATTTTATCGTTAATTATGGACGTAATAAGAGTCTTAGCATATCATATAACCAACATAAAAACAACATTTTACCTTAGAAATAGAGCTGTCTCCATTTTGCTAACCCAATTTATTTTTATTTTTGTACGTGGCTAATAACTATAGCAAGTATACGAAAAGTAGCCATTGGTTTAACCGTAAGACCAAAATAATTATAGTTTGAGTTTTTCACGCATTTTTAGAAACATTTTATATGCATTAAGTTGGCTAAAATCAACATTAATTTTATATGAAATAGTATATATTATAAAATAACATGAAAATTGTGCAAACCGGAGAGTAATTCGCCAAACTGCACCTTAAATAGATTCGCCAAGAGACTATCTTCTTCTTCGCCTTCATAAGCTTAATTCTGGGAAATAGGTATTCAATATCTCTTTTAAGAAAATATGATTTTCTTTTACAATAAAATAAATAATTACAAAATCCAAAATTCCAAACATATTTGTCTTTTATTTTTAAAATATATAAACACACACAGTTACATACAATTTCAAATTAAAGTGCGAAAACTAGAATGTACACATTAAATGCGAAAACAAACCCATACACAAACGCAAACGAACGGTCATACACATTCATCAAATTCTCCATCGAACATACTCCAAAGTTGCTCAATGTCAAACGGCAAGGTGGCCCCTTTCTCTGTTGCCGTAGCTTCTATAACTAGGGCATCTACCTCTTGGCTCTCCTCTAGTAAATTCTCTAACCACATATTATCTCCATCAAGTAAATTATTCGTTTGCTGATCAGCTTTCTCCTCATCTTTGTTACATGTCATATTATTTTCACAAACATTATTGTTATTGAGTCCAAAGCATGGAGGAACAACGTCAACTTCTGGCCGGCCATTGAGTTGGCTGTAGCCGTTGTTAACTAAGAAGGATCGAGGTCGAGGCTTAAAAACTTCGATTTTTTGGGCAGGTGTGGTAGTATGAGAAGTAATATTTCTTTTTTTCTTCTTAATCTTACAACATGATTCATGTTTCTTACTTAGATGAGTGTTCCAATAATTCTTGACATCATTTGCGGTCCGACCAGGCAATCGACCAGCAATCAAAGACCATCTAAACATTTTAAAACAAAAATATAGATAAGTTATTTGTATATAAAGCTTAAAACTTCCAAAAAAAAGTGGACGAGTAAACATTACCTATTTCCGAGAAGCTTATGAAGGCGAAGAAGCAGATCGACTTCATCAGAACTAAGTTTTCCTCTCTTGATACTTGGTTTCAAATAGTTCAACCATCTTAGTCTACAACTCTTCCTGCATCGGTTTAGCCCTACAAAACCAATAATTGACATTAATTACACCCACTAATTAAGACTGCTTATGTCAGTTTGTGTCTCCTTCTATATATTTATCTTGAAGAATCTATGTACACCAATAGAAATAAAGAACTGTTCCAACACATGTTTACGTGTTCGTCCAGAAATTTTCAATGAATATATTTACAAAAGGACAAACCAGTATAAGTATTTTAAGACTTCACAGAAGTTGGCATCGTTTTTTTTCTTTTCAAGAAGAAGCTACACCAATATGCAACGTAAATAAAATTTCGGTTAGGTCCATCATAAAGATGAGTTTTTTTAACCCTGAAAATAGCATATATATATTAATGATTTGCTCCTTAAAACAAAAAGAAAAACAATGATTTAAGTACCCGGGTGTTAGTTTATTTTCAGAATATTAAATAGATAAAGAAGAATATTCTTAATAGTGCTTAAATATATCTGTGTGTGTGTACAAAACATACCAGCTCTTAAGGGAACTTGGTGCCATTTGCCTTCTCCAAACTTATTTATGCACTGTCTCAAGAGACTATCTTCTTCAGAGGTCCATGCACCTTTTCGCAACCCTTTGGACGTGCCCGCCATGGAACGAAAATAAATATTAAAAGTATCTAACCAAATTTAAAATTTATACGGGGTCAAGGAAGAGAGGGGTATATGTTGTGGTTTCACAAATCATTGGAGGACTTAAGAGTGAGAGTATGTGAGTCAATATATAAACCCGTGAAGGGCTTTGGGAATCGACGTGCATGTCTTGTATCCACATCTCATGGTTTAGTTGTCGTGCTTAATTTGGTAAGTTATTGTTCGGTTACTGATTTGGACTAGATAAAAAGGTTCATAGCACCTTGCTAGTATCCTCATCCTTTGTTAGTACTTCAAAAAAGAAAACATGTTTCTTAACAAAATTAGGAGAAAGGACGATAAATAATTAGTTATGATTAATTTTATAATTACAAGAGAGTATGAGAGCGAATTAAACACGTGATGGGCATATAGGTGACGTGCATGTTTGATATCCACATTGCATGTTTTGACTGTCGTGCTTAATTTGCTAATTGTTATTGTTTGGTTACTGATTTGGACTAGAGCAAAGGTTCTTAGCACCCAGATAGTATCATCATCCTTCTTCAGTACTTGAGAAAAAAACAAAACATGTTTTTTACCGAAACTAGGAGAAAGTATTAATGATTGGTTTTGATTTATATGATTAAAAGAAAGAGTAGTTTCATGCACAAGAACTAGGAAAAAATAGAAAAATAGGGTGGATGAATAACAGTAAGCTCTATTATAGTAGTTTGGATATTACTATATTCTTTCATTTATGTTTAATAAGGCTATTTTTCTCATCTTTTTTTTCAATTTTAGAATTTTAGTGTTTTCCTTCACTTCAAATTTAACAAACATTTGAACTCTATTCCTTCGTTTAGATATTCTTTTAAATTTTCCATTTAGTAGAATTAAACGTATCCATTTAGAGTACTCTAATTGTCGATCTTTAGAGCATCGCCAATTGTTTACTTCATTTTTTCTTTCAAAATTGAAGTTCTTCAAAATGAAGGAGAAAATGAATTATGGGGGTGTTATTCAATCATGGAGTTATAAGTTAATTCTATAAGGTTTTTTAATCTTTAAGATTTGAAATTTGATATTATATTAAAAATCTATTTGTGTTGATTTCAAAAATTTTGCAGTATATCTTGGATTATGATTTTAACAATTTACTCATGAAACTCCATGAGATTTCATTTTTACTGACTCATTATACAAAAATTTTAGAAATCTTTTAGTTTTGAATAACACTGGATTTTAGTGAATTATTTAAAATTTTAGTTGAATAACACCAAACTTCAAACTCTGTTAAGCATGCTTTTCAAATATTAGATTTAATAACGTCGGATTTTAAAGCATGATTTAGAATCATTAATTGAGTAACAGTGGATTAGGATTGGATTTCAATTCTACTAAAATCCATGTAACAATTTATAAGGTTTTCTCTGATAGTTTGCTTTATTTTTAAACTCAAAAAAAATATTCAAAGTATATTTCATCTCTATTTTACTATTAATTATCAAAATACCATTTACTTTGATAGTAAAAAAATTTACTCACATTTTTATTTTGAGCATTAGTTCAATAGAATAATAATTTTATCTAAATCAACCGTTTATTATATAAATAAAATTACATTGCAAAACATAAATAGAAAAATACAATAATTTTATATTTTTTTAATTAATAATATTGGTATTAATTATGTATTTTTAATTTTATTTTTGGATATCTTGTTGTATTTTCTATTTAATATATGCTATTTTATTTTTATTTTATCTCAAAACTAAGTAGATAAAATTAAAAACAAAGATTTTTTTACACATAATTTTTGTTTAGGAATTAAATAAAAACATGTGAAAGTTTGATGATCGTTTTGTAATTAAAAAAATTTCTCCTTCAAAATATGAAAGATGAATAGTATTTCAAAATATGAAAAATACGATTCATTCCTTCATTTTGAAGATAAATATGAATCATTATTGGAGAAGAATTCTTCATTTTTATCTTTAAGAAGGAAAATATGAAAAATGGAACACCATTAGAGATAGTCTTAGTTGTTTTATCTTAATTCAACTTCAATTTCTGATAAATAATAATCAAGTAGCGGTGGTCTACTGGTGTAAGGGTTCACTGTAAAAACCTTTTTTCTCATAGAGTTAGAATCCTTCCACTGCAATTTCAATCATCCTTATCCACTCTTAGACATCTTCAATGGCAAGAGTTTTCGAAAATTTCTTTTGACTACAGAAGATTAGTCTACGATTTCGCTTGGGATCCTCCCGGTTAACAAATGTTTTTTTTATATACATAATACACCAAAAATGACAAAAATTAGAGTACACAATTTTGGGATCTTCTATCATCAAAATCTTCATCTGTATGTTAAACTTTAATGTGTCACGTTATTTATTATATATTTCCACTTTAGATTTTGAAAATAAAATGACTTGATCTTCATTTGACTTTATAGTTACGATATATTCAGATATTAGTTTAGCCTTTCTGTTTTCAAAAGTATACAGTATATAGCTTTCATTAGATATAACAGGTTTTGAAAGGATTTACACATGCAAAATTTTAAAAATCATTGCACATATCGAGTGAAATATTTTAATCTATCTGTCAAGTATATAATCTCCAAAACAACACTCGGAATATGTACATAATTTGTTTCTCAAACCACCGATCCTAATATATTTGTGTTTTGGTATTTATAAGTGTTCTTTTTTGCCTTTCACTTCTCATTGTGTCTAGCAGGGCCGATCCGTAATTGGTTTAGGCATTGAGCTTAAAATTAGCGTGTGGCCCTAATCATACTTTTGAATTTAGATTCCCATAATTTT
Organism: Crucihimalaya himalaica; assembly: GCA_004349715.1. NCBI lineage: Eukaryota > Viridiplantae > Streptophyta > Magnoliopsida > Brassicales > Brassicaceae > Crucihimalaya > Crucihimalaya himalaica. Next base: position 667,212 of record SMJT01000076.1, on the reverse strand, counting down.
ATAAATTTTGTTGATATTTTCATCAATAGATAAATAAATTACGTCTTGATAAAATATATAGGAACTTAAGAAAGGTTTTCTAATGATTATGATGTAATTTTTGTTGTTGTCAACATGGCATATTGGGTTTTTACTAAATCCTTTGCAGTGAGCTCGACTTGAACTCCGATTCTCAAAAAATATATGCAAATGTGGTAATGTCATTTGTGGTAGCGGATACCGGCATGTTAAATTTCATTTTAAAATTTTTAAAAACATTGTTAAAATTTTTCTTTGGTAGTTTCTTTAATTTTAAATATGAAACATGAGTTTAAATAAACCATTTTCAGTATAAGCAGGTAAGATAGTGGCATGCATTTTTTATATAAAAAGGTACCGAAAAAAATACTGCAGGAATTGAGGATTATCTCTACAATTAGCAAGTGAAGAGATGGAACCAAAAAAAAAAAAACTTGAAAGTGTCATAACATATTATAAAGGAAGAAGTAAAGGGTGGAAATTCAAACCGCATATATAATTATGTAATGTAGAAGATCACCACTACGCTGAATTACCTTTAGATTTGTTGAAAAGCCTTAAGCGCATGTCTCCCAACCATATGCAATGCCCGGGTCTTTCTAAGCTTTTTTTGGATGTTTATGGAGTTCATGTTGATCTCAGGTCAAGTGTTCTAAAATAAAAGCAAACGGACACTCACTAAACTCGAATTGGCTTCAAAATTGTAACATGCACTTATGCCACTGTCCAAGCCTACTTAGGTTATTTATTCATCCCACTTCCCAAACACCAGAGGCAATATATATTCACACTTTTAGCACCATTAGACGTGTAAGTGATGTTCTTAGCAGCATGACTTTCTAAAGGATCAGACGTGTCACGTCTCCTAATACAGAGCCTTTTTTCAATTTAGGGCCACGAAAATCATATGTTATAACATATTAGAGGGCCAAGAAAAATATATTTTATAACATATTATAGGGCCAAGAAGACAAAACAAATTCAGGGCCTTATTCCAGTTGAAAATAGAAAAATTCTTGGATCCCTTTTTTTTGTAAACAATTCTTGGATCCCTTTTTATGAAACCTTTTTTTTTTGGTGAACTTATGAAACATATTTTGAAATTATGTATGGGAATAACTCTGAGGACCCTCTGGCCTATGTATGGACGGTCTTGGGCTCCAACTCTAACTATCGGTATCTAGAAATTATCCATCCAACACTACTAGTTCGATAGTAGCAAAATATAAACTAAGACAGCATAACTGTTTAAAAAGATGTATGTAATGATATTAGTGATAATAAATCAGTGATTCTTAACTCAAATGTCAGCTAAAAAGTGAAAGAGAAAAATAATCTAGTGAATGAATCTTTGAAAGAACTGATTTTGATTAGAATTTTGGTTTCTCTATTAAGAGGTTTAAAAATAAAAATGATTGTAAAGTGGAATCACTTTATAAAGACGTAAAAATATGAAAACCTGATAAACTCTGAATAATGAAATTTAGCCGAATAACATTTTTAATATGTGAAAACATAAGAAATGGTGTGCCATTCATCACCAATTCACCATTGTGGGATTATATTTTCGCAATAACTCTTTTTATCTAATATTTTTTTCTATGGCTACATGTAAAAATGAATAAATAATATACAAATGGCAGCAAATCTATTTTGCTGACTTGCTGTCGATGATCTTATCTTCCATTTCCAATTTGCCCACAATCCAATTTTTCTTCCTAAATTTCTTTTGGTACTTCCCTTCTTTATGCATTTATAAGGTGTGATCGATGTAATTCATAGGTAAATTAGATTGTGGTATTTTTAAAAATTTTTATTCTAGTAATGATTTTTACTTTTTACCCATATTTTTCTAAAGTCNTTTTCAAGTATTTTAATGCAAGATCATTAGAACTTGCATTATCTACTGTAATGGTGACAACTTTATTGATTCCCCAAAAAACCAAGCACTTCTCAAGCATTCTACCCATTGTTTCACCAGCATGATTATCAACTATGCAGAAATTGATGATTTTTTTGTGCAGCCTCCAACTCTCATCAATGTAATGAGCTGTTAGACACATGTAGCTCATATTTTGTATGGATGTCCAGCAATCCGTAGTCAGAGAAATACCTTTATAGTTCCTAAAAAAGTTCCTAAGTTTTCTCTTTTCATCCTCATAAAGCTCCAAACAATCTTTAGCCACCGTTTGACGACAAGGGATATCAAAACGTGGTTGAGCAATGCTCATGAATCGTTTAAATCCTTTATATTCAACAAATCTAAAAGGTAACTCATCCATATTTATCATTTCAATTAATGCCTTACGGGTTGCTGGTTGACGAAAAGCCACAAAAGACGGTACTTTACTCCCCACTATCTCATCTATTTGATTATGATGCAACATCGTTGTTTGCTTTTTCCTTTTACCATCGATTTCATCATCATCTTTTTCTCTACTTATCAGTTTGCATATCTCTATGTGATTTAACATTGCACTAGTTGTAGGACCTCACTTAGTTCTACAGCTAATCAATGCTGAACAATGAATACACCTAGCTTTGTCACCAACATCACACTTCACAAAATGCAACCAAGCGGAGATCTTTTCCTTGTTACCTCAGAATTTGATGAAGACTCAGTCTTTTCATGTGTTTCTGGTTTAGAGCTTTCATTCGTAGTTCCACAATTTGCTGTGGATTTTGTAGTATCACATGTAGGTTCCATCTACACAAAGAAAACATTCATAATTGGTCAAAATCATACCAAAAGAAAGCAAAATCAGTTAGAAGATAGCAAAAATAAACTATACAATACATGGCGTACAAGGTATACATCTCTATCTCCACCACACATTCTCTTTGAGTACAAACACGAGTACACGACTTATATTTGACGACTGCTAAAAGTTATTGAACAAAAACAAAAGTTGTGATGATTTATTGAGATTAGCATGTGTTTGTTGTTAATACGTGGTGAATTGGTTATATACTTATATATATGAAAAAATATAGTTGTTGCAACAAAATTCTACTTGTTATTCCAACATCAAAACTCGATTGAAACCATAAACTGGTTTATTGTAAACACAAATCTTGTGGAACAAAAGCTTAAATATATCTTGGACGTGAACAAATCAAAACATAAGCAGTAAATGTATTGTAAGGTAGTGTTGAATAGTTTCAAAACTATCCAGAGAAGCTGAAGCTATGAGGAAACCCATAAAGCAGGATTGCGTTTTGTCTCAAACACGACACAGAGGAAATTAGCAGACATATATGCCAAAAAAGGAAGTTACCTAGTTTGGTTCCAACAAGAACTATTGGGACAGGGCATAGTGCTTAAGCTCTGGGATTCACTGCAAAATAGAAGATAAAGCAGCAAAAATCACAACCAAAAAACATTTTTAGTTTTCATTTACAAAACTTGTAGCAAACTTCATTTAAAACGCACCTTCTGGACACATTCTCATAACTAGCCTTATTGATAAGAGAGAATGCTAAAATGAAAACGTCAGCACCGCGGTAACTCAAAGGTCTTAATCTATTATAATATTCCTGCCTTGTTACAACAAAACAAAATTCAGACCCACAAAAACAAAAAAAAAATCCATATAGTAAATAAGATCCCTATATAGTCAGTACCTGCAGTATCCATATTGTAAACAAAAAAATAGACGATTGAGAGAGAGAGAGAGAGAGAGAGAGAGAGAGAGAGAGAGATATTATTTCAGTAACTAGAGAGAAATATACGAGATTAGAGATTAGATAATATATACATCTGTGAGACAAAAAGTTGAAATCAGAAGCAAATGCAATATCTATCACCGTTTGAAGAAAATCCCAATTCGCGAAACCCTAATCTGTTAGAATAAGATTTTGATGGACGATGGTGATGAGTGTGAGACTGTGAGTGTGAGTGAAGAAGGTGAGTCATATTGGGCTTGTGGGCTTAAGAAGTTATGTATACTTACTTGTTGGTTTGAACATTATATTTTGTGTTTATAAAACTCATGACCCAATAAATAATTTCATAATTCTATACGGATACGGATATCCGGTGTTGTTTTTTCTTAGTATTCGTATCCGTATCCGTATTCGGCAGATTCGAATATTTAGTATCCGGATCTGTATCCGAAAACCTCGGATATCCGTTTTTTCGAATCGGATCACGGATACGGATCCAGATATCCGCAGATAACGAATAATAATCTCAGGGCTACTAATATGTTTGTGTTTTGGTATTTATAAGTGTTCTTTTTTGCCTTTCACTTCTCATTGTGTCTAGCAGGGCCGATCCGTAATTGGTTTAGGCATTGAGCTTAAAATTAGCGTGTGGGCCAAATCATACTTTAATTTGAATTTAGATTCCCAGAATTTTATAAATTTTGTTGATATTTTCATCAATAGATAAATAAATTACGTCTTGATAAAATATATAGGAACTTAAGAAAGGTTTTCTAATGATTATGATGTAATTTTTGTTGTTGTCAACATGGCATATTGGGTTTTTACTAAATCCTTTGCAGAGAGCTCGACTTGAACTCCGATTCTCAAAAAATATATGCAAATGTGGTAATGTCATTTGCGGTAGCGGATACTGCCATGTTAACTTTCATTTAAAATTTTTAAAAACATTGTTAAAATCTTTCTTTGGTAGTTTCTTTAATTTTAAATATGAAACATGAGTTTAAACAAAACAATTTTCAGTATAAACAGGTAAGATAGTGGCATGCATTTTTTTATAAAAAGGTACCGAAAAAAATACTGCAGGAATTGAGGATTATCTCTACAATTAGCAAGTGAAGAGATGGAACCTAAAAAAAAAAAACTTGAAAGTGTCATAACATATTATAAAGGAAGAAGTAAAGGGTGGAAATTCAAACCGCATATATAATTATGTAATGTAGAAGATCACCACTACGCTGAATTACCTTTAGATTTGTTGAAAAGCCTTAAGCGCATGTCTCCCAACCATATGCAAAGCCCGGGTCTTTCTAAGCTTTTTTTGGATGTTTATGGAGTTCATGTTGATCTCAGGTCAAGTGTGCTAAAATAAAAGCAAACGGACACTCACTAAACTCGAATTGGCTTCAAAATTGTAACATGCACTTATGCCACTGTCCAAGCCTACTTAGGTTATTTATTCATCCCACTTCCCAAACACCAGAGGCAATATATATTCACACTTTTAGCACCATTAGACGTGTAAGTGATGTTCTTAGCAGCATGACTTTCTAAAGGATCAGACGTGTCACGTCTCCTAATACAGAGCCTTTTTTCAATTTAGGGCCACGAAAATCATATGTTATAACATATTAGAGGGCCAAGAAAAATATATTTTATAACATATTATAGGGCCAAGAAGACAAAACAAATTCAGGGCCTTATTCCAGTTGAAAATAGAAAAATTCTTGGATCCCTTTTTTTTGTAAACAATTCTTGGATCCCTTTTTATGAAACCTTTTTTTTTTGGTGAACTTATGAAACATATTTTGAAATTATGTATGGGAATAACTCTGAGGACCCTCTGGCCTATGTATGGACGGTCTTGGGCTCCAACTCTAACTATCGGTATCTAGAAATTATCCATCCAACACTACTAGTTCGATAGTAGCAAAATATAAACTAAGACAGCATAACTGTTTAAAAAGATGTTTGTAATGATATTAGTGATAATAAATCAGTGATTCTTAACTCAAATGTCAGCTAAAAAGTGAAAGAGAAAAATAATCTAGTGAATGAATCTTTGAAAGAACTGATTTTGATTAGAATTTTGGTTTCTCTATTAAGAGGTTTAAAAATAAAAATGATTGTAAAGTGGAATCACTTTATAAAGACGTAAAAATATGAATACCTGATAAACTCTGAATAATGAAATTTAGCCGAATAACATTTTTAATATGTGAAAACATAAGAAATGGTGTGCCATTCATCACCAATTCACCATTGTGGGATTATATTTTCGCAATAACTCTTTTTATCTAATATTTTTTTCTATGGCTACATGTAAAAATGAATAAATAATATACAAATGGCAGCAAATCTATTTTGCTGACTTGCTGTCGATGATCTTATCTTCCATTTCCAATTTGCCCACAATCCAATTTTTCTTCCTAAATTTCTTTTGGTACTTCCCTTCTTTATGCATTTATAAGGTGTGATCGATGTAACTCATATAGGTAAATTAGATTGTGGTATTTTAAAAAAATTTTATTCTAGTAATGATTTTTACTTTTTACCCATATTTTTCTAAAGTCTTATTTCCTGTTTCTTTATCCACTAAAACCGTCTCTTACATATTCAATCCTAATATCATTATATAATATTGTCTTTGAAGCGTGGATAACCCGATCATTGGATCGAGGCTTAGGCCATTGCGCATCATTAAACATAGCTCTTTCTTATACATATTACTTTTATTCTAATTTTAGCAAATACGTATTATTTATAATGAGTCAATTTTTTCAGAATAAAACTACCTATATTCTAATGTAACAATGTCATAATAAATGTTATTATTTGATTTCTTTATTTTCTCAGAACAAAAAAAAACAAAAACAAAAATCTAAGAAAAGCTTAACCAATATAAACTTGCGACAATATTTGTTGTAACTTCTATATTATGCTTCACCAAATTTTATATAAGTAATAAGGATTTGTTATATTGATAATTATTCATCAAGTCTATAAGTGATATAGTTATTGAAAATTTCCAAAAACTACAAATTATATCAGAGCGCAGGGAGCCTACGAGCTGCTGATATAGAGATATTGATAATTAACCTAACCCACCAATTTGTACGTACCATAAGATCAAAATCTGTTTTACAATTATCGAGCATACCAAGCACATATGATTGGTAACGTCTCATTTCCGAATACTCATTGAGAAGAATTGCCTTATAAGCACTTTCAATAAGCTTCTCTACAACATTGTACGTCGCAAGGCAGGTACGAAGCTGGGCCTCGACCTGAGGGTTCTCTGCTTTGGGAAGAAATTCATCTCTAATGAGATCAACTGTTGTTTCGGATATGTACAATGCGTTGAACGCTGCAATTTTGGCTATTGTCGTGATTTCAGCATGAGGATTATCGAGTTTTGAGATGATCGATCGCTCACAGTAATACATGTTCACTGTGTCGAGGCATATACTGTCGATTATAATCATTGTTGGGGCATCTGGTGAGATCGGTGTTGTTGGTGTCCCTGGTGAGATAGATGTTGTTGATGGGATTGTGTGGAGAATGATCAAAGATGTGATCATCAAAGAGATTCGTTGAAGATAAGCCATATGTTTGGTTCTATATGATTTTTTTTCCTCGAGAGAAGAAAGAAGAGACACTTGTATATAATATAAGATACGTTGGTACTTGTTTAAATATTATTTTGTTTTTGCAGAAGGACTTGCCATTTCAGTTTATAACTACTTTATACAAAATTTGACTAGATTGTTACAAACTTTGGTATTCTTTTAATTAGAATCAGGTTTCACTTTTCATTTTCTAAGATTTAATATATCTCTTAATTTTTGCATGAAAAGTTGCGATTGAAATCTTAGGCGAAATGATTCGTAAAGGTACTTGTTTCATTAACTCGTGAAACTGCATTAACATGAATCAATCTTACGTATTAAAGAGACCAATATAATCGTCACTTGGAAGCCTTATCAGTCAGCTGAAACTAGGAAAAAAATTAAAGTTTTTTTTTTAAATTTGTGAAAAGTCATTAGACACAAGCTTAGTGTCTTTGACACACACCTGGACAACTCTTGATTTTTTTTTATTAAGATGGAATGGACATTGATCCATGTTTGTATACATATCTTATTAAGATTTCTTATTCCATATTTTCCTACACTGTTTTCCTAGAAAAAATTGGCATAATTGTAACACCCGTCCCGCCATACAGGGCAAGACAGCGTGTTGTTCATCCGATCTTGCCAAAAGAGTTTTTAAACTTCATCCACGAACAAAAACTTCAATAAACAACTCTTGAAACTTACTAATCTGAGGAAAAAAGGAAAAGAACGGGGGGTGAGTAATGAATTAGTCAGTGAGGAGATCAACTCTACCCACTGAAACACAAAACATTTTCCAAACCTATACAAACATCATCATAACACACATACTTAGACACATCAATCAACCTAACATGCTTTACTGTCGAAACATCACCATTCATAACATTCATCTTATTCATAATAAAACTCCATACATCGTTAGGTCCAATCATCCTCGTGATGACTAGAACCTCATGGGTGGAGGCTGCCCCTCGTGGCTCAGACACTCTCATTCCCGGACTCGTCAGCCGATCTTGACCAACTGTTAATCCGTCCCGGACTCATCACTGTCCATAAATTATATCATCTTAATACATACACCATCATAATCATACATAACATAATATTATCATCAAAAATAATAACACACATAACATAGTACCTATCAATATACTTATCACCAAACATCATCACTTATCGCATCATCACGCATCACCATACATCATCAAATCATACTATCATATAATCATATCCTACACAAACAGATCTAAGCATATATGCTCTAAATCAAGAAGCATAACAAAAGAAAACGATACTATGGTTCACAAATACCAACCTCACCTTAGCCACTTGATGATAACAACTCACGTATCATTTCTCCTCATTTAGGCAAACTCACTAGCTTAGCTTCAACCACATACTCTTGAGCTCCACCTTGTTTTCTCCATCAAAAAAAGGATCTTGAAGGCTCCTGCAAGTTTTCTGCTCAAACCGAGCTCGTTTCCCCAATCGAACAATATAACTCATCAGAATTGCTCTATATCAATCCATCTCGGAAAACACACAAATATATCAGAAACTAACCGTTGAAAACTTAATCCCACTGTTGATTCTTAAGCCGTAGTACCAAAAAGATCCCCAACAAATTTCAGAAAGATTAGACTTTACATAAATCTCCCACGATTCTCTAAAGTTGCAAGGACAAAGCTGTTTTCTGGAGTTCTGCATATTCGGATGATTCTGGGGCAACTTCTAAGATGAATTACGGATGCATCTTAAATCATATTGACAAACCGTCAAATGAATTAGATTCCTTGCAGCTAGATCTTTCTATAGACACTTTGATCAAGATCTACAACCTTTTGGTTCGTTTGGAAATCGATTGACAAAACTGCTACTCGCACACTAGTTTCTGGGTTTCAGACTTAGCACAGATTCGGTTAGTTGTCCACACACACATTTTTTTGTTTTTTTTTTAACTCCACTGTGTTTTTCTCGGTAAGAGTTTTTAGGTTCCAAATTTACTCACTCATGGGGTTCCTTCCGAATTTTTTTTCAATGAATTGTAGGAGTTCCATCACCTATCCTTGGTCAGTTCAAAATTGCTACAAGTTCGGTTCCATCCCTCCTACCTTACATGAGTTTGAGGTCGTTTCTTTAAAACTTTTTGTTACCTTTTCTTGGTTACCTTATCCACTAGCTTTCCTTGGCTATCCTGACAAATTGATCTTTACTTGGCACTACTACCCCACACCCTTAATCATATGAAATGTGGGGATCTTGAATTGCATTCACGAAAAACAAAAGCTGCAACTAAGTCTCCCCAAAACAAGAAACCAAACATGCATATATAATTCACCCAATTTATAAAAAAAACACTCAATTCAATCAAAGCAATCAATCATGAAGCTCAAATAATTAACATAATCAATAATTCAAAACCCCCTTTTTCTTTAAAACTTTTAATAAAAATGCTTTTCAAAATCTGACCCTCCGGGTCGGAATCGGAGTGGCCTTAACCCAGGCTTTGATACCAAATGCAACACCCGTCCCGCCATACAGGCCAAGACAGCGTGTTGTTCATCCGATTTTGCCAAAACGATTTCCTTATAATTAACCCACGAACAAAAACTTCAATAAATAACTCTCGAAACTTACTAACCTGAGGAAAAAAGGAAAAAGGGGGTCAGTAATGAATTACTCAGTGAGGAGATCAACTCTGCGCACTGAAACATAGAACATTTTCCAAAGCTATACAACCATCATCATAACACACCTACTAAAACACATCAATAAATCTAACATGCTTTACATTCTAAACATCACCATTCATAACATTCATCGTATTCATAATAAAACATTCATACATCGTTAAGTCCAATCACCCTCGTGATGACTAGAACCTCATGACTGGAGGATGGCCCACGTGGCTCAGACACTCCCATTCCCAGGCTCGTCAGTCATTCTCGACTAGCTGTTAACCTGTCGGTCCATCACTGTGCATAACTTATATCATCCTAATACATACACCATCATCATCATACATAACATAATATTATCATCAACAATAATAACATACATAACATCATACCTATGAATATACTTATCACCAAACATCATCACTTATCGTATCATCAAGCATCACCATATATCATCAAATCATACTATCATATCCTACATAAACAGATCTTAGCATATATGCTTTGAATCAAGAAGCATAACAAAAGAAAACGATACTATGTTTTGCAAATACCACCCTCACCTTAGCCACTGGATGATAACAACTCACTTATCATTTCTCCTCGTTTAGGCAAACTCACTAGCTTAACTTCAACCACATACTCTTGAGCTCCACCTTGTGATCTCCAAAAAAAGGATCCTGAAAGCTCCTGCAAGGTTTCAGCTCAAATCGAGCTCGTTTCTCCAATCAAACAATACAACTCATCAAAATTGCTCTATATCAATTCAACTCGGAAAACACACAAATGTATCAGAAACTAATTGTTGAAAACTTAATCTCACTGTTGATTCTCAAGCCTGATGTACCACAAAGAGCCCCATCAAATTTCAGAAAGATCAAACTTCACATAAATCTCCCAAGATCCTCTAAAGTTGCAGTGACACAACTGTTTTCACGAGTTCTGCATATTCAGATGATTTTGAGGCAACTTCTAAGATGAACTACAGATGCATCTTAAATCATATTAACAAACCGTCAAATGAATTAGATTCCTTGAAGCTAGATCTTTCCATAGACACCTTGATCAAGATCTACAACCTTTTGGTTTGTTTGGAAATCGCTTGACAAAACAGCTACTTGCACACTAGATTCTGGGTTTCAGACTTACCACGGATTCGGACAGATTTCCAGCTGTTTTTCCATAGAATGCAACGCACATAACTTCTTGAATATAACTCCGATTCAAGCTCCGTCATTTGCTGTGGATTTATGGGAATTTAATATTTCCATAGACGCCTCACTAATGATCAAATTCCCTTGGATTCGTCAGGAATAAGCGTTACAAAAACTTTACATGAAACTGCTCCTTTTTCTTCATGTTCTTCCTTCTTTGCTTCAATTTCGCTCTGCTCAACTTTGATCTGCTTCGATCTTCTTTATCTCCTTTTCTACTTAGTGTTATAAACCAGATCTACCCCTCCTGAATATTGGTTGTGGTGATGATATCTCTTCTTCTGCGACGTCTCTGCCTCCATCTCTGTTTCTTCTCTCTCGTCTCTTTCTTCTTTTCTCATTTATCATGGATCGATGTTGGCTATTTTAGGGTTTGAGGTTTCTCATTCTTTGGTGGCTGGAGATAAATAAGCTTGTATATATATGTGCACAAACACACAATACAACAAACCCTATTTATTTTCCGAGTAAGAGGCTGGAGCTTACTGGGCCTCACGTTCAAAATAAGAAAAGTTGGGAGCGGGGTGTTACAATAGACTTCGTGAAATAGAAGTCTAACATAGATTTTTACTTTGTCTTATCAAAACATGTAAAAGCAATCAATTACACATCCATTCGTGGAAAAAATGTTATAGTGCACCAAATTAATTGGAAGATAGTGGTGGTTAAATCAGCATAACCCAAAACAATATTGAATAAATCTGAAAATCGGTATATGTGCAACCAACGAGCTCGGTACCGACCTGTAATAATAATAAATATAGATTATAATATATCTAAATAAGAAAAGAATCCAAAAAAAAGAAAAGAAAACATTAACATTCTCGAGCAAGAAATAAGGAAATATACCATATCCGATAGCAACAACTGATATGCTCAAATATAATACCTTAAAAGTACCTAAGCAGTAGTTGTAGTATATTAGAGGTCGAACCACAAAGACTCAAGATATCACTCAATAGATTTCAGAATATAAATCAAGCTAAGTAAAATAAATGTAATTGAAAACAGCAAGATTAAAAACGGGTTGTAAAATCAATCGAGGAAAGTGCTAAGCCTAGGGAAATTCCAAGGTAAATCAGAATTGCAGATCAAATAGAATGCCAAGAATATATTAAGCACCGTTCTTGAACTTGAAACACAAGTGTAAAATCAATCAACCGTCGCTGCGAAGATTATATATGTATAAACCTAGAATTCCAAATTTCTTTTCAAATCCTATGAATTCAAACAAGCATTAATGATCATGTTCAATTGTCCACAAAAATCTAAACCAAATTTCTTTGCGAATAGATCTTTTGCTCACCAAACACTAGTTCAGGAAATTAATCACACTTTCGTGCCAATTAATCAACCTAATATCATATTCTAGGTCGCGAAGCTAGAATAAGCAGTATTCACAAGTCTATATGAAGAACTCTATGGATTTTCCTAACAATTCAATTCAATCTAACAATTCATCAAATACCTTTGAATAACCCTAAACCTAACAAGGAATCTACTCACACATGGTGAATGAAACAAACATCATGAATAAACAAACATCATAAACAAACTCTGCTACAAAAATCTCTATCTCTGGGTATGAGTTATGTGTCTCTAGAGTGGCTGAAAAACCTAATTATATGCAAAATCACATTTTGGGCTTAACTGCAAATAAGGAAAGCTTCTGGGCCAACTTCAAACTTGCAGAAAATCGCGTGTTCTCTTTCTTGGATATCGGTATCGACCGATACCATAAGTGGTATCGATCGATAGAGAAATGGCGAGTTACGTTTTTTCCAAACGTCAGTGTCGATCGACACTTTATGGTGTCGATCGATACTGAGGATTCATATCGGCTCCCGAACTGCTTCAGCTCCGAAATGCTCCAGAAAACTTCAATATATCCAATTTAGCTCCAAACGTACCTAAATCCTGAAAAGACTTTAAAAGACTCTAGAAATACTCGAAGAACTCATCAAAAATGACTTATGTCATGGTTAAAAGCGGGTAAAAACCATGATATATCAACGCCCCAAGACTTAGCCTTTACTTGCCCTCAAGCAAACAGAAAACCAAATCAAAGGGAGAGGTTTGAAAACACGGAGACTCACCAGCTCTTGAAACATTGCAATGACACTTTCCCCAAGCTTTCTAGATATCACCTAACCAATTCCAAATCTAACCACCATGTACTTCTCCGTAGCCATTCGCAACTTCCCAGATTCTACACATTATCTCACAGCATCATCATACTGAACCCCTCATCGCCAATTTCATCATTGCAGCCAATGTTCAAGAACCTTCTAGACTCTTCTTCATACGATATCGTGATAAAAGAACCATCCAAATTACACACTTTTGGTATTGTTTTCCTCTCCCCCAGACTTATCTCTTTTTATGTTCTCTTTATTTTTTAGCTTCGCATATACAAATCAAGGTTTGAGACGCGAGTATTGATGGTGTTTGCCACCGAATCCCCGGTTCTCCCCTTTCAATGTATCAAAGGCTTTAGACAAATAATAGGGTCCCGGGAAATAATCCTACCCCTCGCTTCCAACCTTTGTGTGATCATTCCTTATCCAAGTAGAATAATGGGATCACTGGAAATTTTTCTAGCCCTCTACTCGGCGGAAATCATCTCATCTTTTATGCATCTTATTTACCAAAGTATGTCAAGGGAGAGGTATACCATTATTTTCAAACACATGGGTTCCTTTGTCAGATACGAATAATGAATCAAGCTCTATAAACACTAACCATAAAGATGAAGTGCAATAATTTGGCTCAGGCTTTAGAAGGACTCTGCTTGAGACATGGGAGTCTTCTAGTCGATTGGTAAGTTTTTGGATTTTTCATTAGTCGATCTAGAACTTATTCTGTAACACTGGTCACTCAAAAGCAAGGTCAGAACAATAGATTCAAGAAAAATATCATAATCTCCAACATGTTTTGACTTAATAAAACAAATTTTGACTCAAAAACTACTGACTCTAAGAAAAACAAACACCATGTCAGCAACTACCTAACCTAGACTTAAACAACACTGTCCCCAGTGTTATCTAGCCTAGAGATGGCAAAAGAAAGCAACAGGAACTAAGTGGTTGATGAAGTGCACAGAGGTTACCCGTGTGTGATGGTGGGTATTGACCGACACTGACTGGTATCGACCGATACTGCCTAGTATCGACCGATACTGCCTAGTATCGACCGATACCGAGTGTATATCGATCGATATAGGGACCTCGTTTTCGTGAAACTGATGCCCAAAATTCATGCTAAGAAATCCAAATGTTAGATTTGAGCATTGTTAGATCACTAGCACACATGTTAGAAGCAACAAGATCATAATAAAACCACAAGTTCAAGATAAAAAGAGTACTAACATGAGACACAATAGTTCAAAAGAAAATAAAAATAAAAGGGAAAAAGAAAAGGGAAAGAAAAACGTGAAACCACAGGAAACAGAGAGCCTAATCATCTGAAGTATCGTCATCGTGAAACGAGAAGAGGGTCCAACTGATGGTGAACGAGCATCCACGAAAGACTTGCAGCTGCAGCGAGAGAGAACTGCCCTAATGCTCTACAGGCTCTCCACGAAATACCTCTAAAAGGTGGCGGTCTCCATCGGCAACTCCAGAGGGGGAGGAAATGAAAGTGCAGGAGCAGATGTAGGCCAGCGTCGAGAATGATGAGGGTGACCGCCAGCAGTGTCGGGAGTAGGTGCGTCATCAGTCAGAGTAGGGGGAGCGCGGGGCGCAGCGCGAACGCGTGTGGCTGGGGCAACTGAGAGCAGACTAGGATTTGGATCGAATCGCAGTCGAGAAGTATCCTCGCCGATAGTGGTCAGTGCTCTGTTGGGTAGCTACACCAGAAACTACCCATCAGTCGAAGGAAGACACCAACGCCGTATTGGTTTCAACCACCTCATGTGCTGTAAATGCTGCTCATCCATAAGTGAGCGAGTGATATATCATGGTTTTTACCCGTTTTTAGCCATGATATAGGTCTTGTTTTTTGATTCCTTCTAGTGTTTTTGTAGTCTTTTTGAGTCTTTTCAGGTTTTGGCACGTTTGGAGCATAATTGGAGATATTGGAGCATTCTGGAGCTTTTTGGCATTCGTTGAATAATTTCCCACCGTTGGATTGAGCTCAAATTTGGATACAAGATAGATCAATGGATTAGCTTTCATTTGGAAGTGGTTTGAGGCCATTCTAACGGTGCGATCAAAAGTTATGCCAGTTTTCGTGAAGACAGTCCAGTCTGGCGAGCACAGAGTCCTGGTATCGACCGACACCCACCTGGTATCGATCGATACCGACTGCAGGAAAGGAAAACACGTGATTTTACAAGTCTGAAGAGTCTGCAACTTGGCCCAAAGGATCCTATTATTTACAATTAAGCCCAGAACGTGTTTTAGGATTATATTTAGGGTTTTCAGCCACTTTTAGAGGGCAGACTAGTTTTTGATCATTATTCTGAATACTTTGAGAGAGATTGGTTCCGGGTTTTGTGGGAGACAATTCTGAACCCTTGTTTACTCTTGATTTATTTTATGCAATCTATTTTATTCATGATGTTTGCTTCATTCACCATGTCTGAGTAGATTCCTTGTTAGGTTTAGGGTTATTCAAAGGTGTTTGATGAATTGTTAGGTTGATCTGAATTGATAGGAGAGATTCAATAGAGTTCTTCATCTAGACTTGTGATTACTGCTGATTCTAGCTTCATGACCTAGAATCTGATCTTAGGTTGTTTGATTGGCACGAAAGTGTGATTGATTGCCTGAACTAGTGTTAGATGAGCAAAAGACCTATTCGCAAAGAAATTTGGTTTAGGATTTTGTGAACAATTGAACCTGATCATTAATGCTTGTTTGAATTCATAGGATTTGCAAAGAAATTTGGAATTCTAGGTTTAGACATAGATAATCTTCGCAGCGACGGTTGGTTGATTTTACATTTGTGTTTCAAGTTCAAGAACAGTGCTTAATATCCTCCTGACATTCTATTTGACCTGCAATTCTGATTTACCGGAGAATTTCCCTAGGCTTAGCGTTTTCCTCCATTGAATTACACAACTTTTATATTCTGCTGCTTATTTCCTGCATTACTTTGTTCGCTTAGCTTAATTCGAGTCTTAATATCTATTGAGTGAATTCTTGAGTCTTTGTGGTTCGACCCCTAGAATACTACAGCTACTGCTTAGATACTTTAGGGTATTATATTTGAGCATATCAGCGAGTTATGACAATCGAGCACTCTAAAGTGGAGATGCCAAAATGCTCTAAGATGAGAGTGAGGAGGTTGCCGACCAACTCGGTCTTCCGTGCAGTGGCGTAGTTATGTCCCGAGAAAGGCTTGGTCTTCAGAGAGACCCAGTGGTGCGCGAAGATGGTGCCCATGTTGACCGCGAGGTTCAACTCAGGCCACTCATATCGATCCTCCTGAATGAGGTCACTGATGGCCTTGTAGAGGAGAATCAGCTCAAAGATCCGCATCTTGTTCGGCTCCATCTTGCAAAGGAGGGTGTTGCTCAGTATGCAGACGATGCAGCGGAGCGTGGGGTGGCAAACATCCATTTGCGTGGTGGTCTTGGAGTAGTAGGCTCCAAGACCGATGTGTCCCCAAAAGACCTCGACATCATGGAACTGAATCGGCAGAGCTACCTGCCGGAAGTCGCGGCGGAAACTGTAGATGTTGCAGAGGTCAGGGATCGGCAGCCTGTAGCAAACTCCGAGGATCAAAAAGGTTAGAGTTCCCTCCAGCGCGTCACGGTGGACCTCGTCTCTGTAATAGACACGTGCAGTCGCAAGAAATTGGCGGACCAGATCAGGGTAGAGGTCGTACTTGTCGAGCATGTCTGAGAGATCCACATCGATGCCTAGACGGCGCATAGTGTAAGGGTCAATGAATCGCGTAGGAATTACAGCGACACGCAGCCATTCATTGTAGAACAACGTATTGTAGTCGTCCCACTCTTTGGTGATAGGCCTATAGATGGAGGCCTTGCTCTTGGTCTTCTCCTTAGGCGTATCCGCCCAAGCTCTCCATGGCATAATCCTCAACCAGATCCTGCAGGTTGTACTCATGTTGTGGTGGGTTAGAGCCTGAAGCTTCCGAGTGCATGGCTTCTTTCGGGGTGCCATCTTGCAGATCGAAACAATGGATGCTAGAATGACAATGAGGATGAAAATCTGATGGATTTAGGCGTTGGAATCGCTCAAATCGGTGAAGAAATGAGGAAGTTGTGAAAGATTGTTGAGAGAGTGTTCGGTGTCAAGCGATGGGAGAAATGAAGGAGAAGAAGAAAAACCCGATGGTTTATAGAGGGACTTACCTGGGCAGCGGGTATCGGCCGATACCGTAAGTGGTATCGATTGATACTCGTGGCAAGCTAGCACTCCATCTTCCTGGATGTGGTATCGATTGATACTGACTGGTGTCGATCGATACTGCTCATCTAAACCTGGTTCACGTGAAGACACATGACACAAAATCAAAAATAAAAATGAAAGAAAGGACTTATGTACAGACTCATCAGTGGGTTGTCTCCCACCAAGCGCTTGTTTAATGTCATTAGCTTGACATGCCAATATTTCAGGCATCGGGTGGTAGGGTGGTTCAACCAGAGGCATTATGTGACCATCTGGAATAGCAGCTTTCGCCCAATAGTGTTTCATCCGTTGTCCTAAACAGTGAACTCCTTGCCTTCAGCATTTATCAACATGATTGCACCATGTGGGCGGACTTCCTTGATTGTGAAGGGACCTGACCAACGAGAACGCAATTTCCCAGGAAATAACTTTAAACTAGAGTTATACAGAATTATTTGGTCATTTTGTTTTAATTGGCGAGATAGTATCTTTTTTTCTTGATATGCCTTAGTCCTTTCCTTGTACAGCTTGGAGTTTTCATAGGCGAGGTGTTTGATCTCATCCAGCTCATTCAGTTGAACCAATCGCCTTTGTGCAGCAGACTTGATGTCAAAATTCATCAGCTTGGTAGTCCATGCTGCTTTGTGCTCGATCTCAACTAGAAGATGCCACTCTTTTCCGTACAGCAAGTGAAATGGTGTGGTGTCAAGTGGTGTCTTAAAAGCGGTCCTGTAGGCCCAAAGTGCATCATCCAATTTCGTGGCCCAATCCTTTCGTCTACTGCCAACCGTCTTCTCCATAATCTCTTTAATTTGTCTGTTGGAGACCTCAACTTGCCCGCTAGTCTGAGGATGATAGGGAGTAGCCACGCGATGATGCGCACCATCTTTCTTCATCAGCTTTTTGAAAACCTTGTTGATAAAGTGAGTGCCACCATCACTGATAACGATCCGAGGTACTGCAAATCACTGATAACTTCAGGACCACTGAAGATTCATTGGTTGGACTAGCAATCGCTTCCGCCCACTTGGAGACATAGTCCACAGCAGCAAAGATGTACTTATTCTGCCATAACGGAGGATAAGGTCCCATAAAATTGATGCCCCAACAGTCAAAAACTTCGACCTCGAGGATGAAGTTCTGTGGTATCTCATGTCACTTAATTATCTTCCCTCTCCTCTGGCAGACATCGCAATGTGAGATAAAAGCATGAGCGTCCTTGAACATCGTAGGCCACCAAAAACCTGCCTGAAGAACCTTGGAGACCGTCTTGAAAGTAGCGAAGTGCCCAGCAAACTCAGACCCATGACAGTGAGACATCACTTCTGGTACCTCAGTCTCGGTGATACATCTTCTGTACATCCCATCATAATAGTGCTTGTACAAGTAAGGTTCATCCTAGAAGAACCTTCTGATGTCGCGCATTAATTTCTTCCTTTCATACTTCTTGAGATGCTTCGGCTTGTCCTCTGCAGCAAGATAATGTCTAAGTCAGCATACCATGGTCGAGCAAGAAGTCACAACAGTTAGAAATTTCTTAGGATAAGAGTCACCTGTAGTCGAAACAGCTTCGGCAGGTAGCGGGTGTCGACCGACACTGGATGGGTGTCGATCGATACCAAGGTTCTGGACTCGGGGAGATTTCAGAATCTCGTGAGGGTAGCGACCAATATTGGATGAGTATCTATCGACACTAAGGGTCTGTTCATGCTGATTCTCGGCAGGAATGCCTTAAATCCCAGTCTTAATGTAGTAAATCTTCTCCTCAGGTAGGGAGTCATCAATAGGTACGGCTTTATCAATCCTCATCCTTGAGAGGTGGTCTGCAACTCCATTCTCCACACCTTTCTTGTCTTTAACTTCAATATCAAAGCCTTGGAGTAAAAGAACCCAACGACATAGGCGAGGCTTGAGATCCTTGTTCTGCAGCAGATAATTGAGAGCAGCATGATTGGCGTGAATGGTCACCTTACTCCCAATCAGATAATAGCGAAATTTCTCAAAAGAGAAGACGACTGCGAGTAATTCCTTCTCTGTAGTACTGTAGTTTTTCTGAGCATCATCCAACGTCATGCTGGCATAGTAAATGACATGGAGTTTCTTGTCCTTCCTCTGACCCATAACTGACCCAACTGCAAAGTCGCTTGCATCACACATAATCTCAAAAGGGAGGTTCCAATCTAGTGGTTGAACAACAGGAGGACTAACCAATGCCTTCTTAATATGTTCGAATGCGACAAGGTGGGCGTGCTAGCTTGGAGAAATCCTTGATGAATCGTCGATAAAACCCGGCATGACCAAGGAAACTTCGAATATCCTTCACAGATGTTGGTCGCTGAAGGCTTGTCATGACCTGAATCTTAGCTTTGTCAACTTTGATCCCAGCCTTAGAAACTTTGTGCCCCATAACAATTCCCACTTGAACCATAAAATGACACTTCTCCCAGTTCAGGACCAGATGTTTCTCCTCACACCTCTGTAGTACTTTGCACAAGTTATCTAGACAGCCCTTGAATGAAGATCCGTAAACCGAAAATTCATCCATGAACACCTCCATAAACTCCTCAATCATGTCTGAGAAGATCGACATCATACACCTGTAAATGTTACATAATCCAAATGGCATTCTTCTGTAAGCGAATGTGCCGTAAGGACATGTAAATGTCGTCTTCTCCTGATCGTCTGGATGTATAGGGATCTGGAAAAAGCCTGAGTACCCATCAAGGAAACAGTAGTATGGGAGACTCGCCAGGCTCTCCAGCATCTAATCGATGAATGGCAGTGGGAAGTGATCCTTCCTTGTAGCAGCATTCAGCTTCGTGTAATCGATACACATCCGGTGTCACTGATCGTTCTTGTCAGGATCAGCTCGTCCTTCTCATTTTTCACCATAGTGAATCTTGCTTTCTTACGTACCACATGAACTGGACTGACCCAAGAACTATCTGAGATGGCGTAGATGATCCCTGCTTCCAGAAGTTTCATTATCTCTTTTTTCACTACTTCTTTCAGATTCGTGTTAAGTTTCCTCTGATGTTCGATTGAAGCTTTCGACTCGTCCTCCAGATTAATCCGATGCATGCACAGGTCCGGTGATATACCTGAAATGTCATCAAGAGAATAGCTGAGAGCTTTGCGATACTTGCGCAGCTTGCTCAGCAGTAAGGCAACCTCTGCGTTGTTCAAGGAAGAATTAACAATCACAGGATATGTGGAATTAGGACCAAGAAAGACATACCTTAGATTGGCTGGAAGTGGTTTAAGTTCGAGCTTAGGAGCTTTCTCCTCACTTCAGTCGCCAAATTAATCAGGTTGTGTAGAAGTGGCGATCAATTCCTCAGGTAGAAGTGATTGGTGTAGATCGATACCCTCAGTAGTGTCGATCGATGCTCTATGGCTGTTGTCAAGCATCTTGGCGTATCCAGCAACAACCTCACTTGAGTATACCTCCGAGTCAGCTGAACAGACTAGTGCTCTCTCTAGCGGGTTCTCAGGATGTAACCTCATGAAGTACTCGTCAGATATGTCGCTGAAAGAGTCGACGAAGAATGTCTGCCCATCAATGGTCGGCTTTTTCATCATCTTCTCCATGTTGAAGGTCATGATCAAATCACCGATGTTAAGGGAAATCCTCCCATTCTTGCAGTCGATCAGAGCTCCGGCTGTAGCTAGAAAGGTCCTTCCAAGTATGAGTAGATCCTTTGGCTCTGCGTCGTACTCTAGGACAATGAAATCAGTTGGGACTAAATAGTCTCCGATTGTTATTGGAACGTCTTCGAGTAATCCCTCGGGAAATCGAACTGAGCGATCAGCTAGAATCAGGAGATTCTGGTAGGTGTGAAGTGTGTCATTCCCATTCGCTTAGCCATGGAGTATGGCATAAGGTTAACACTGGAGCCGAGATCGCAGAGAGAGCTTCGAACCTTTCTGTAAAGATCGTACAGTTCAAAACGAAACTTCCAGGGTCTAGTAGCTTCTCTGGAATCTTGTTAAGCAGGATTGCACTGCACTCATGAGTAATCCTCAACACTCCCTCCTCAAGGTTCACATTGCTCAATACCATTCACTTGATATATCTTCTGAAAGCTGGTGAAGTCATGATAGCATCGACGAAAGGAAGTTCAACAACCAACTTCTCTATCATTGCCCTGCATCTGGCTTTTTCCACTTCCTTCTTGGTCTTGTTAGGAGGCCGAGGGAAAGGTATCGTGGGCACGTAAACTCCATGTATTCACTGCGATCTGCTTCTTCTCGACTTCTGGGCTAGTGTCGATCGATACTGGTGGTTTTGCACCATCCTCAACAGATCGTTGAGCAGGTATCGATCGATGTTGGTAGGTAGCGGTCGACACTGGGTGAGTGTCGGTCGATAGTGGTGTGATTTCAGGAGTTTCATCGTCGTCATCTCCAGGAAGATCGATGAGCTGTTTTGCAGAATAAGCTTTCTTCACTTCTGGACTGACTTCTTTTCCACTCCTCAAGGTGATAGCATGAACATGTTCCCCTGGATTCACTTTCTTCCCTAGAAGAAAACCATCATGTCTCTTAACTGCTTCTGCTGTCTGAGCAACCTGAGTTTCCAGCTTCTTCTGATGAATGTTAAGAGCTTCAATTTTTCCATTCAGATCAGTGTATAGGGCGTCCATCTTCCCGTTGAAGTCAACAGTCATCTTCTGTTGTCCCTCAAGAATTTGTTCAAGCATGGATTCAACCTTGCTCTCCTGAGTCTTGGGTGGTGGAGTTTGGTAAGATGAATTCTCATAAGTGCGAGTGTATCTGCTGTTCTGAACCAGTTTCTAGGCAAAGGAGTTCGCTCCAAAACCTGAAGGCTTGAAGTCAGATTTGAATCCTCCTCTCTGAGAATTGTTGGTAGAACCACGATTGTTGTTGAACTAATACGATGAATTCTGAAAACCATTACCACCAATGTAGTTAACGTCCTCTGCTTTGCCCTCTTCTATGTTCTCGACTTCTTCAGCTAAGTGTACAGCCTTCTGCTGCTTGCCTATCGACAAGTTGTGCACTGAATCCAGCTTCGCGTGTACCTCAATCAGCACATGAATCTGCAATCTATCAATGTTCCCATTCTGCTTCTTTCGCTCGTAGTCTGCGTTCTTGGTGCTATTGCTAGACACCAAGTTCTCAATCAGCACATAAGTATCTTCGGGATACCTCATGTTGAAATTTCCATTGCTCGCAGCGTCCAGAGCCATCTGATACCTCCAATCGATCCCTCAGAAGAAGATACACATCAACTGAACCTGTGTGAATCCGTGATGCGGACAATCTCTTTGATAAGATCTGAATCTCACCCAAGCAGCCTTAAATGCCTCTGTTGCTCCCTGAGAAAACTGGGAGATCTTGTTCCTGAGCTCTTCGGATCTTGCATCATCATAAAAGTTGTTCAGGAACGCATTCTTAGTCTCCTCCCAAGTAGTCAGCGAACCAGGAGGTAGCTGCTTCAGCCAGTAAGCTGCTTCAGCCAGTAAGCTACATCCCCACCAAGAGAGTATGGGAAAAACTTACAGAAGAGGAACTCATTGGGCACTCCATTTTACTTGATACTAGAGAACTAATCCTCGAACCTCTCGATGTGATCCATGGGATGCTCGTAAGAGAGACCATGCAAAGGATGCAGGCTTCAGCTCAAAGTCATTCCTCTGAAAAGTGGGAATACGAATCGCAAATCGATTGGCATAGAACTGATCTGGTCTGTTGTACTCCCCAAGCGTCCTAGCTCGATTAACCAGAGCATTCCCAACATTCCCACGCACAGCTGGTGGGATAACCTCGTTGGCTACCGGTGCAGGGACAACGATGTTTCCTTCTGCATCAACCCTCTGTCCGTGCTCATTACACATATGACCTTCCTGATCTCTCAAAACCCTAGCCTCATCAGGAGCGAGCAAAATTGGATTGTTCATCTCTGTTTGCTTCTTTTGCTTTCTGATTGTGCGCTCCAAGTCAACTAGTTCTTTGTTGGATAGATTAGTCAACTGCTTGTTCTTGCTTCTTCTGGTTTCACGATTATGCATACACGTGAAACACGAAAGTTAAAGCACATAAGTAACAGAGATTATGACGAGTATCGATCGATACCAGAAGGGTGTCGATCGATGCTCGACGAACTTAGTCGAAATTCTAAGCTAAAATCTACTGGCGAAATAAGAGTCCCCGGCAACGGCGCCAAAATTTGATATGCTTAAATATAATACCCTAAAAGTACCTAAGCAGTAGCTGCAGTATATTAGGGGTCGAACCACAAAGACTCAAGATATCACTCAATAGATTTCAGAATATGAATCAAGATAAGTAAAATAAATAGAATTGAAAACAACAAGATTAAAAACGGGTTGTAAAATCAATCGAGGAAAGTGCTAAGCCTAGGGAAATTCCAAGGTAAATCAGAATTGCATATCAAATAGAATGCCAGGAATATATTAATCACCGTTCTTGAACTTGAAACACAATTGTAAAATCAACCAACCGTCGCTGCGAAGATTATCTATGTCTAAACCTAGAATTTCAAATTTCTTTGCAAATCCTATGAATTCAAACAAGCATTAATGATCAGGTTCAATTGTTCACAAAATCCTAAACCAAATTTCTTTGCGAATATATCTTTTGCTCACCAAACACTAGTTCAGAAAATTAATCACACTTTCATGCCAATTAATCAACCTAATATCAGATTCTAGGTCGCGTAGCTAGAATAAGCAGTAATCACAAGTCTAGATGAAGAACTCTATGGATTTTCCTAACAATTCAATACAATCTAACAATTCATCAAATACCTTTAAATAACCCTAAACCAAACAAGGAATCTACTCAGACATGGTGAATGAAACAAACATCATGAATAAAATAGATTGCATAAAGGAAAATGGAGTAAAAAATACAAAGAGGGTTCCAAACTTCTCCCAAACTCTGCTACAAAAATCTCTATCTCCGGGTATGAGTTATGTGTCTCTAGAGTGGCCGAAAAACCTAATTATATGCTAAAACACGTTTTGGGCATAATTGCAAATAAGGAAATCTTCTGGGCCAACTTCAAACTTGCAGAAAATTGCGTGTTCTCTTTCTTGGATATCGGTATCGACCGATACCATAAGTGGTATCGATCGATAGAGAAATGGCGAGTTACGTTTTTCCAAATTTCAGTGTCAATCGACACTTTGTGGTGTCGGTCGATACTGAGGCTTCATATCGGCTCTCGAACTGCTTCAGCTCCGAAATGCTCCAGAAAACTTCAATAGATCCAATTTAGCTTCAAACATACCTAAATCTTGAAAAGACTCTAGAAATACTTGAAAGACTCAATAAAAAGGACTTATATCATGGTTAAAAGCGGGTAAAAACCATGATATATCAACAACCCATCTTCGATGTTCAAAGGGATTCACAATTTTCTATTATGAAGAACCTTAGATTAGATTATTGCTTAAAAACCATATTTTCCTCTCGAACAAGAGAGAAAACTTTTTGAAATAATCGAGTTAAGAAATCATAAAGACACTTGTTTATTTTCCCTTCTCTATTTCATGAATTTTACTGTACAAGTTTTGCACATACATCATTCGAACGACTATGAAAAACCGACTGTGTTCATGCGTAATGTACATGACAGCTCGCATAGCGTGTTCATAAGTGTTGTAGTTAGGAAGTTAAATGTTTTATCAACAAGTCTGAGATATAGGTTTGTATATACTCTTATTTTCATGTGCATTCATTTTGAGGATGGAAAGGCTTGGAAGTCCATGAAACCCAACTCCAAAAGCACAAAAGCTTATGCAAATTTTCCTTACTCATTTCATAATTCACGTGAAAAAAGAGTTGATCAAGTTACAATCTAAAATTATCAATCTAAATATCAACTACCAAAGATAAATACTTACCATCCAATCACAATATCACATTATCACATGGCTGATAGTTTACATAATCTGTAAACTAAATCCAATCATCTACACATGGATGTAGTTCTGTTGTGATCTACGAAGCATGGAGTCCATGTCATCAAGTTTCAACAGACTAAAGAATAAATGAGCTCTCACTCCTTTAATCATGTTCTCATTACCATAAGAAAACTCCAAGACTTGGTCCATGATTTAGTGATCATAGCGCTCAATAATTGTCAAATGGATGTATTCATCTCTTTTTGCACATGTAACTTGTTGGTTATCGTCATTGTAACACAAGTCTGAGAAAGTAAGTCCATATCCCAGCAAAGCATTAAAATCTTCAACATCCATCTCAAGCATTTCCTTGAATCGCTTGTGAAGTTCATTGTTGAATCAAGTCTTCCCAGGAGAAGATTGACTTTCTAGCTAGGTGAAGGAAGAAGAGAGGGTCAAACAGAATCCCAACTTGCACTTCGTGCTTCAAAGCCATAGAGATGTTCCATTCAGAAAATCTGTATTTCTGTAGATAATTTCTTCCATCAAGGGTTTTGGATGTGGGAAAAAACGTCTTGATTTGTTTGGAGAAGGTATGAACAACTTGTTTTTAAGATCAGCTGCAGACCAGAAAAAGCCACTCTCTTAAAAAAATTTGAAACAAAAAATTCATTTTAAAAATATGTTTGTAAGTTTTTCTCTTATTTAAAAAATATACTGTATTATCAAACTTCAACACAATGAAAACTCAAAAAAAAGTTCAATAATGCATTTAAATCCCAGTTGGTTTTATACTTTTATATTTTTGGTTTTAACAAAACTCGAACCATATGAAACATTATTTTTGGATTGTCCGCCAAGCCACCACGACAAAGAGATTTATGTGTTTAATTCTCTTCATTAAATTTCGATAAGGATATAAATTTTATATTAAAAAGCAAAAAAGTTGGTCTTTAGTTTTCTTTATAAAAAAAACACAAAGTTTAATAGGGATTAATGCAAAAAACCACCTCAAAGTTGTCCATTTTTTCATATCAACCCTCCTCATCAAAATAATGCAAGTCAATACCAAGACATTAAAAGTCACCCGCAATATAGCCTTCGGCCATATCGATGACATGGCAGCCATCAACGCCTCACGGAAAACTTAACGGCTTCTTAAACGTATCGTTTTGCACCTGAAAATTACGGCAAAACAACCCTCAAAGTCGCCAATTTTTTGCAAAATAACCCTTCAACTACAAGAATGCAGGTCAATATCGCGAACTCAAAAGTCGCCTCCAATATAACCCTTGGTCGTATATAGATTTGTGTCTTCTAGTGCCTGAAGTGGAACGGCGGCAGAGATGGAAGGGGTTTCCATAATGCCACCAGAGCAAAGAGAAAGAGACGACATTAGGCTCTCCGGAGAAGACAGAATAACCCTCGCGTTCCCCTTTTGAGTCTTTGAGTTTTCTCTCTTCCTCTTACCTCTCAGCTGACACAGCTTTTTTCTTCTCCAAGGGCCACAACGGTTTGAATTTATCGCTGATTACTCCGATAAGGATAAGTCCATCCCAAACACCTCTCTGACGAAGCGAGATATAAAGCGCAATGGCGCCGCCTAAGGACTCGGAATAGAGAAAAAGGGCAGATCTGATGGAGTCTGACGATTGCGGAAGTCATAAAAAAAGGAGATACAGTCATCAACGATGGGATCGATGTCAGGGATATGAGCGATGAGTCCACCGGAGAATCCATGGCCTTGGTGATCGATCGTGCAGATGTTGAAACTAGATTTAGAGAAAAGGATCGATGTAATTAATCTGAAGGAACCAGCTGGATCGCCGGTGAAGCCGTGAACGACGGCGATGATACCGGTTGGTTTAGCTGGGGGAGTGGAAACCACCACTGAGTGAAGAGCTTGAGACTACGGGGTTGGTGATGAAGAGCTTGTGGGGACCACACCCACAGTTTGCCCACGGGATTTGTTTTTTAGAAATATTGTGAGGATCACACACATGAACATTACTTCTATGTGCGCTGCCAAATTAATACAAAGTAATATAGCAGTTAGTAGTTATAGGAACGTTTAATATAATTCTACTTTGAGTGTTTTCGAGTTTAATTAGTATTACCTCTCCTTAAAATTTGTTTTTTTTTAGTTCTACAGTTGAATTAACTCGATTTACATACAATTCAAAGTGTTTCACATTTTTAATATAATTTAAACATGTATTTCTATAACTTTTTCATCCTAAATTGGTTATTATTTACAAAGTGACCTTAAAAGTATAAGTAATATATTGTGTAGATTCTTTTGTAACAATCCAATATGATATAATTTCATACTTAATACACAGGCTCGGTGTCATTATGTTAATAAAAATGGCTCGACGGTCCCCGCTGCCTCCTTGAAAGAGAGATGTCCTGAACCACTAGACTCATTATTTCGATGAATCATTACTTCGGACAGAAGAAGATCATGTAATGACACAGCTTCACACCCAAAAAGAAGGGAGCTACGTCTGTGTTAAACTTGGAGGTGGAAGCTTCTATTTGCTCGTAGCTCGTGTTTAATACCAGATAAAGCAAATCTTGGTTTTCTTTTCCCTTGTGATGGGCCGGGAAGAGGAGGAACCCTTTTAGAAGGGCAGAATCAAAATATAGTGTCGAACAAGTAGGTGTAACTGTTGAGTTTTATGGTGGTGAACTCAATGGAGTGAGTCTTTCTCTCTTGTGTCATATCTCTTGTTTCGGATATAAAACCGGACGGTATAGTATATGAACAAATAAAGATCAATATAGAATCAAAAAAAAAGAAACAAAGGGAAAGTTCTTATTCAAAGCGCTTCGTGATCGTCAACCAATTCTGGGCTTCTTTTCCCAGAGAAGAAGCAATGACGGTATCTGGGGAATAAGCATCGGCTTCCGAGCGGGTTCAATGGACAATGGGGATGGAATAGCTGTTGGATGGTTAGGACACCCCGTCTTTAGAAATAAAGAAGGGCGTGAACTTAAATATTTGCAACTTGATAACTTAAAAGATATTTTTCAAGTGTATTTTTACGTGAACCAATTCTTAATATAGGTTTTGCCATATTTTTTCATTTCACAAGAAATATATGGATTTTTTAGTCTAACCAAGAGACTGTATACTTTTACATTATCGAGAATTTTTTGATTAAAAAAACAATTCCATCGCAATTGAAAACGCGAATATCGTTCAGTCAGAATTCAAATGAATCTCATATTAGTTTGAATTACTAAATCCAAGCGATCTTTTCGTAGGCGTTTGCCCCCGATCCAATCGGGGGATCGAATTGATTATGGAGAATTCGTTAAAGCGAATGACGACCGTAGAGCAGATCCATAAATAAATTAACAGAATCCTCCTTTTTGAGATCTAAAAAGCTATGCTACGTACCCCCCTTTTTAGGTAATTATTTCGGAGAAAGGATTCAAACGTTAAAGACCAAAAAAATTTATAACTAAATTTTATAAAAAAAAGTAAAAAAAAGTTGGGTTTTAAACTTTTGAAGGTCTTTTTTGTTTTGAAAATAATATATAATAAAATAATAAAATTAGAAAGAAAAAAAAGGGAATTCATTAAAGGAATGTTTCCAATAAAAATTCTTTGTTCTTCCATATTCCTACTGGTGAATTTTTTTATTTTTGTAATGAATTCTGGCTCAATTGATAAAAAATGGGGCTAAAATAAGAACGTTTCGTTTCTTTTTTTATAATTTCTCCTGAAGTAGAAAACGTTCCAGTTGCTCTTGAATACCTTCTTTCAAAAAGCTTTTCGAATTAGTATAATCCTTCTTTCACAAAAAGTAACTTGGACAAAAAGAAACGAAGTAGCTTAGACAAAAAGAAAAAAAAATGATTTCCTGAGACGGAAATAACGATATAACATTTCGACCGTATTGAAAAGGTTCCTGAGACACAGCATGGAAAAGTCACAATATTAAGAAACGAGGTCCAAGAATGAAGAAGGGGTAAAATTACAGAATGAATTTGTGAAAAAGGGGGTTGTGTAATACCACCCCTGCTCAAAAAAGTTTTCGATTACGAAAAAGAATTAGACATCCTATTAGTTTAATTTAATTCATATATTAATATATAATTCATCTATATCTATATATAAATAAAAGAAAAAGAATATGTTGATTCCTCGAAAAGTTAAGGTTAGTAATCCGTTTTAGAAATAGAAAGGATTCGATCTTATACATACGCGAGGAAAGTAATCAAAAAAGAAAGAAAAAGTGGATATAGAAAACTCTGTTGCCGAGGCCCATTGAACTCAAAAACCAATTTTTAAAAATACATTTAAAAAAAAAATAGGAACCAAAATTTTTTATGAACGGGCTTCTAAATGATCAACAACAATAGAAAAAGTGCTTTCGTTGTTGTGGAATAAGAAGCCTTCTTATTTTAATGCATGTATTTAATTTGAATTTGATAAATGCATTGCTTGTGAAGTATGTGTTCGAGTATGTCCTATAGATTTGCAATATTACTACCGAAATAGCATTGTACATCCAGAATAGTCCTAAGAAGACATGATCCCAAGCAGATACTTGACATGTTCCTCCTCTTCCCGGCGACTAAATTGGTTTCTTTGAAACCCTTATTGTGACTAGCGTTCGCTGCTGCAGAATAAACTAATTTATTATAACATTTATTTTTGACGTAAGTCTGTTGAGTAATTTTGGTTTGGGTTTTGTAAAAAAGCTAATTCAAAATTTTTATTTTTCTATTATCAACTTCAATCAGTAATACTAGTTTAACTAGTTACACGTATTTTTTGTTTTTTCCATTTTTTTTTAATATTTTCTGTTTTTCTTATTAATTAATATCAAATTTGAAGGAAGGACGAAAACTCAGGCCGTCGGGGTATAGCACCCTATAAAATTTGCGTTAAGTCTGTAACCACATGGTTTTCCAATCTCAATGTTTAGCCCCATATAAAGTATCATTTCGAGGTGTAGCTCTATGACAAGTTTAATCGAGTTATCACTACAAAAAAACATATCAAAATCCTACGAATTTTCCTACGAAATATTTGGTAGGAATATTTCCTACCATTATCCTACAATTTTTTGACGAAAATATGAATTGGTAGGAAATTTGTTGGAATTTTCCAACAAAAAAGATAGCGTAAGAAAGTGGTAGGAAATTTCTTACCAATTTTCTACGACAGAAATGTTCGTAGGAAACACAGTAAAAAATTCGTAAGAATTTAGTAAGAAACTCAATCGTAGAATTATCGTAGGAAATTTTTCTACTATATTCATACGAAATAGAATCCAACAGCCAATCATAGGATTGTCTTACGAAAAACGAAAATCGTAAAACCTAAAACTAATGTATCACGCCTCCACACTCGCATCTTCTGACGTCTCACAAGTCAAAAAACCTAGATCTACCTCTTACAGTCACACCATCCGAATCTCCCCATCTCTGTATCTCCTCTCCCCTTCCCTTCCCTTTCCTTCACGAATTCATAAAGTATGTTTGTCAAGAACTCCGATAGAGATCTAACTTTGTCAAAATTTCAAAGGTAGATGGTTCGTTTTGGACTGAGGCTGAGGAAGAAGAGAAAAGTCTTGTATCAAAATCTTCTATTGTGAAAGCTCTCTTAGATTACAACCCAATACTTCAATTCAGTTTCTTGAATTTTCCCCAAGAAAAAAGTCTCCTCCTTTGTAACATTTTCCGGTACGAAATTTCTCACTGTATCAGCTACATTGTACTAGAAAACCACTTGATCTCGGAAATCTCGCCGATTATCGTCTCTTTGTTTCCGGTTAGTTCTTGTTTTGAAATCTCTTTCCTTTGTGTTTTTCTATTTTGGATATTTTCATGGGTTTTGATCGATTCTCTGTTGAATGATAAAGTTTAACAACTATTCTATAATCCTTATGATGTTTTCTTCAACTCATGTTTTCTCGAAATCTTCTGTTTGTGAAAGGTCTCTTAGATTACAACATGAGACTCGCTCGTTACTCCACTTTTGGTATTCGTAACTCGCCTTTTCATTACTCTGCTGCTCAAGGCCACCACGAGGTAATCAAATTCTAGATTTAAAGATCAATACTTTCTAAAGATCATAGATTCTCAAAGTTCTGTATTTTAATTGAGGTGATCCTGATTTGGGTTTGTTTGATCTTCAGATAGTTTCTCTGTTGGTGCAATTAGTTATATCAAGGTTTGGGTTTTAGAACTCGATTCTTCTTTGTAAAGAAAACACTCACCCATATGCTAATTTAGATGAATATAGTCTATTTATCCACGCATCGTTTTCCAAGTGTGGTGAAATGTGCTTAACTTGCATTATTGTTTGCATCTTTACTTTGGAAATTATCTGTAATTTGTGTGAGTTCTTCCTCTGAAGAGCTTGGCATATATTTTTTTTTGCCTATAATAATAGAATTTCATTGTCATTTCCCTCAAATTGAGAACCTAACTTCACTTTAGTTTACTTGTGGAGCTACAGGCCCAGCTTCTTAAAACTTGCGGCACAACACCGGTTGAAATTAGGAAAGCGTCCAGAAAATTGGAAACCCCTCAACATGGAAAACGTTTTGGATGAGATAAAGAATGGTATATGCTGTTGTGTTTATTACTCTCTTTTTGGTTCTTTACATTGTTGATTGATTGAAAGTAATATGAATACAAGAATTTTGGAAACAGACGACTTTGATCAAGCTTGTCAACATGATCAACTTTATATTGTGATTTTTTTCTGACTGATAGTGTTTCTTTGAAAAGTTAAGCTAGTGCTTTAGTCACATGATTGGTTAAATGGAACTTGTGTTCTTTGCAGTGTTCTTCAAGAAGTGATCAACAAAGCAGCATATTGTTAGTATCGAAGATAACTAATATTTATGAGTCGATTACGGATTGATTTGTGTTGATTGATGATAAATGTTGAGGCGATATTTCCGTTAATAGAAAAGATCAAAGATGAAAGTGATTGAAAAGAGCTCGGGACAAGATAAATATCCAGCTCGGGATCAGTTTAGTTTAAATGTTTGTTCTTTAGAGAGATTTTCGGATCTTTTTATTTATGGTGTACAAAGGGTATTTATAAGGGTTTGAAATCCTTGTCAACCGCCTTGGTTACTCTGCGCGTGCACGGTGAGCTTGAATCTCTTGCCGAGTCGCACTTGAGTGTTTTTCGGTAAGTCGGCAATTCCTCTTCGGGCCTCAATCGATGGGCCAAGCTGGTCGGTATTTAACCTACTCGGTGATCGACCTGCTCGGGATTTGACCTGCTCGGTATTGGGCTGAGAATCAGGGAATGAATTCAACGAATGGGCCTCGAATGTTTGTTGGGTCGGGCTGATAGGATGGACAATCCTATCTCCAACAATAGCCCCCCAGCTCGGGGTACAAAAGGAAAGCGAGTACGCCGAGATCTATAGGTTTCAGCCCGGCGCATTCTTCGTAAAGAAACAATTGCACATGAGGAATTATTCTGATCCCGACCTATCGTTTCATTTTCCTAGTTATGACCTTTGGGTGAGTGTACGTATGGGGAAACCACGCTTTACGTTCGCGAGTGGAGTTCGCCGCAGGCGTAATCATTAGTGTCTCTGATTCCCGCGCCCTAGACACGTGTCAAGGTCTTATGGCGTAATAATTAGGCTTCCCGCGTTGCGTCGCCACGTGTCGTTCTCTTATGGTGTGACAAGCTCGAGTCTCGAGGTCGCCGTTTATAAACGTGATTCTCATTTTCTTTGTTAACTTTTTGCAAACGCTTAATCAATTAATCTTCCTCTCTCTTTTCGCTCTCCTCTCGATCTCGTTCTCTGGCGAACTTCCCTTCGATTTTGGCTTTCTTATTTTCGACAAAATCATTCTCCTTCTGGTGGTTGCCAGTTAGTACACAGGTGCGTCGTCTCTTCTCGCCCTATTTCTGCGTTTTTCTTTTGTCGGGGCTCTCCGGGATCATTCTACTCGTCTATCTGCCTTTTTCCTCCTCCGGTGACCATGTCTGGTTGGTTCGACGGAATCCGGGCTGAGTCGAGTTCTAATTCCGAATCGTCTGGGTGATTTGGAGGTCCTTCTGACTCCGATCTGGCGTCTCCTGCACCGGTTGTTCCATTCTTCGACGACAAAGAAGAAGAAGACAACATTCTGCTAGCTCGTCGTAGATTGGACCGAGCTGGCGACAGGGGAGCTTCTACGTCTGCGTTGAAGTCCGTTGTTCCAGAAAGAACAGATCGTGGTGCAGAAGCGTCTTCGTCCATGCTGGATCTTAGTGTGCGTCGTGGAGACCGAGCTCGGAGCGCGGGAGCATCTATCTTGGCTCCAAATCTTATTGTTGGTCAAAGAATAAACCGAGCTGGTGGTGCAGGGGCATCCGCATCAGTTCGAACTCCCACTTCTGTTCCACCTGGGGAGGTCAGAGTAGTTGGTCGCGGTCGAGGTTCGGGGACGTCCGCATCAGTACTGGCTTCCACTTCTGCTCCTGCATCTGGAGAGGTCAGAGTAGCTAGTCGCGGTCGAGGTCGGGGTAGACAACCACGGGTTCCGAAGGAGAGGAAGCTTTCGTTTAGAGAAGGTGGTTTCCGGACGTGGACAAGGTGGGAGTCCCTAAATCCGCTGAAAGAGAAGTTCCCGGCATGTGAGTTTAGGGTTCCTAAGTCAGGAGATCGGCCTTGGACTCCTCCTCCGGGTTTCTTGTGTGTCTACGAGAGCTTCTTTACGAGGGTGCACCTCTGGTTTCCCCTTCCTGAGGTGTTCATAAGATATTGCCGAGCTCGTGACTTGGCATTTTCACAGGTCTGCCCAACCACCATTCAAAACATGGTTGCCTGCTATGTTCTTACTGCCGAGCACGGGATCGAATTGACTGATCACCTGTTTGAGTCTCTGACGACTCACAAGAAGAACTCGGGATATTCTGGGACTTACTACGCTGCTTTCAACCTCGGGTCAAAGATCCTGGCCGGGAATCCTAGTAAAGTTGATGAGTGGCAGACGCGTTAATTTTTTTGTGAAGACCGGTGGTGGTTCCGGTCTGGATCCGGGGGAGGGCTATCGTACAGTATAGAACTTCAAGCCCGGTAGAGCCCCGTTTGTTTAGGTCGGTTTGGAGTCAGTTCTATTCCCGATTACTGATGGTTTGCTTTTTCTTTCAGCAAAACATAAGACCAGTGCTTATCGGTCAGACGCGTTCGAGGAAGCACTTGGCACTCTGCAAGGAGCGAATATTTCTTGGAAGGAAGTGTCTGAGGAAAGAGTTCGTAAAGCCTGGGAGGACGTCGCAACAGGTGAGTTTGGGGATCTCATCTGATCGTGGTGTGATATTTTTTTTTTTTGTTAATCGTTTCTGTTTCAGGGAATCTTTTGAGGATGTGGTACGATGTCCCTGACTACACCGACGAGCTAGTGGCGTCCCTGTAGTAGCTAGGGAGGAGGCTGAAGTTCAAAGAGAAACTGAAGCTCGTGAAGAGGTCGGTGCAATGGATCTCGGGGATGACGACTTTCTCAACATGGAGGGAATGCCAAGTCCTGAGGTCCCTGCGCTAAGTCCTCACGCTGAAGGATTTATGCCGACTCTGGTTTTTGTTGACATGAACTCTTCTAATGGAGTCGAGGTCGGGGACATTGCTGGTGAGGTCGGGGACATTGCTGAGGAGCAAGTCCCAAATGTTGTCGAGGAGCCAACTACTGAAAATGTGGCCCCTATCCCTGTTGATCAGGACGAGGATCGAGCTCGTCGGGAGAAGGCTAAGGGGAAGAGGTCAAAGCAGAGCTCGGGGGAACGTTCCTCCAAAAAACAAAAGACCATTGCAGAGGGCGCAAAAGATCAAGGTACCAACGCGGGAGGGAATGATGAGCACGAGGTCATCGAAGCCCATATTTAAGAGCGCGCCTGACTGCACCGAACTGGTGAGGGCGATTTCGTGCACTGTTGGTGATGTGCCGCGGGTTCAGGAGATGGCGGTGCCATCGCCGTTTATTCGCGCGTCTCACTCCTTCGTGCAGGTAAACTCGGGGTACTCTATGTTTTCATATGATTTCTGATAAGTCCGTTTCTCACTTCTGGCCTTTGTCGTTTTCAGATGGAGAAAGCGCTCGCCGATCTAGCTCGGGAGTGTGATACGTAGATCAAGATCGTGAAGGAAGAAGCAGAGACTTTCGCAACGGGAGTAGGGATCAAAGCGGCTGAGCTTGATGAAGAGTTGAAGAAGACTGCCAAGTTGGCTACTGAAGGTGACGAGCTGCGACGTCGGGAAGCTGATTTGGAGGCTGAGCTTGCAAGGATTCGCTCCGACCTGGTTGCAGAGCAGGATAAAAACAGGACTCGGGCGGCTCATTTAGAAGCTGAGCTCGAGAAGAGCAAATCCGAAGCAGTCATTGTACGCGCAGAGTGCGACGTGCTTGAGGCTGAGAATCTCCATCACAGGGAGAAAGAGAGTTCGCTCAAGAGGGAGAAAGAGGAGATCATGAACCGTTTCCTGGCGTACAGAGCAAAAAGCATCGCCCAACTTTGTCTAGTTCAGGATAACCTGGAGGCTCGTAAGCAGCTTGAGCGTCCCAAAGCACTTTTTACTCAAGCTCGGGGCCTGCAAAGATGCCTCAAGACTCTTCGGGACAAAGAAGGGATCGTCGTTCCAGAAGGCTTGTTGGATAAAGTCACGGACGACGAAGCCAAATATGAGGCCGAGCTCAAGGCCAGTTCGATACCCGATCTGCTCCCTTCAGATTTTGAAGTATTTGAAGATATTGCCCCGTGACGCCAGGTCGGTCGACATCGTCTGTATCAAAGTCCATACGGGACGAATCTGCGGATGTTCACGTGGGAGGATGCGGCCGAAGTAAGTCCATACGGGACGAATCTTTTTGTTTAGATTTGTAGTAGGTGGTAGATCGGTAGGTTGTTGTAACCGTACAATCTTTCAATGAAAATTTTTGTTGAAAACGAATTGCTTTTTCGTAACTTAATACGGTGTGAGAGTGAGCTCGGTCACGTGTTTACTCAATTATACGCTGATAGTTTTGTACGTAGAAGAGTGGGCGAGTGAAAACTTGGTTTCATGCTTAAGGCTTGTGCGCGGGAGGAATGCGAGTGAAAACTCGGCTTCATGCTTACGGTTTGTGCGCAGGAGATTTGCAAGTGAGAACTCGGCTTCGCGCTAAAAGTTTGTGCGCAGGATGTTTGCGAGTGAGAACTCGGCTTTGTGCTAAGGATTGTGCACGGGATATTTGCGAGTGAGAACTCGGCTTCGTGCTAAGGATTGTGCACGGGATATGTGCGAGTGAGAACTCGGACAATCAGGGGGATCAAGTCAATCGTAGTTCGGTCAGACCGTGTTGTTATACAAGAAATGGTAGGTCGGGAGCGTTAGTGTTGGAAGCGTTTCAGGTTCATCGTGTTCCACGAGCGCGGAACAGCTTCACCGTTCATTGTAGACAGCTCGTAGACACTGGGTTTTACGATTTTTGAGATGAGGTAAGGGCCTTCCCAGTGTGCGCCGAGCTTTCCGGCGTTTTCTTTGGCGGTGTTTTCGGACACTTTGCAAAGCACTAAGTCGCCCTCGTCGAAGTGTCAGCCTTTGACTTTTTTGTTGTAGTACTTAGAGGCTAGCTGTTGGTAATTTTGTATCCGTAGAAGGGAGTTATTCCTGTGTTCCTCTAGAAAGTCTTCCTCTGTTCGGTGCATGTCGTTGTTGAGGGTGGGGTTGTGCACAAGCATAGATCGGCGTAGTGTTGGAATCCCGACCTCAGATGGAGCCATCGCTTCCTTGCCGTGAGATAAAGAGAACTGTGTGCGGCCGGTCGCGGTGCGTGGTGTCGTACAATGATTCCAGAGGATGCCATCAAGCTCGTCCGCCCAAAGTCCTTTTTTGGCGCCGAGTCGCTTCTTGAGGCCGTCGATTATTGTTTTATTTGTTGCCTCAGCTTGCCCATAGCCCTGCGGGTACCGAGGTGTGGACTTGTTCATTCTTATTCTTATTGCGCAGAAGTCGTCAAAGAGTCCCGAGATGAATTGTGGGCCATTATCTGTGACGATCTCATATGGGAGCCCGTGGCAGCAGATGATGAACTTCCAAACGAACTTGCGTACGTCGTCGGCGAGGATGTTGTTGTAGGATTTGGCTTTGACCCACTTAGTGTAGTAATCCGTCATTATGAGTATGTAGGCTTTTACTCGAGATCGGGGCATGGGTCCTACGATGTCCATCGCCCACCGCATGAATGGGTAAGGTGCGGTTGCCGTGTTGAGGAGCTCGGCGGGAAGGTGTATTATCGGAGCGTGTCGTTGGCATTGTTTGCATCGTGCTGCGAACTTGTCGCAATCTTTGAGCATTGTCGGCCAGAAATGGCCTTGGTTTTTGATTTTTATTGCGCGAGCTCGGCCGCTAGAATGGTTTCCTCCCGCACCTTCGTGCAGTTCCTTCATCACTTTGGTCGTTTCATCCCCGTGTAGGCAGGTTAGGAGGACTCCGAAGGAGCTCCATCGATATTGACCGTCGTTGAGGCGAACGTATCGTGCGCATTTTCGCTTAAGACGCCGAGCTTCCCATCTATCAGTCGGGGTCACCCCGCTCTCTATGTACAATAGTATCTCTGTTCGCCAATCTGTTGAGATCGGTTCCGCAAATGGCAGTGGCGTGATGGTCCGTGGCTTGCTGTTCGTCTATGTGATTGAGCTCGGTTGCGGATGCATCTTCGATAAGTGTGATTCCACGAGGGAGAACGATGCTGGGATGGTCGATGCTTTCCACTGGTATAACGTGGCGCCGAGTTGGATCACTAGTCGATGCGAGGGCAGCAAGCGCGTCGGCGGAGATGTTCTCTCCTCGGGGTATTTTGGTTAGGCTAAATTTGTCGAACTCGGCGGCCAGATCTTTGACTAGTTTGAGATAGGCATCCATGCGTTCGTTTTTGGCCTCGTACTCACCGTTGAATTGGTTGGCTACGAGCTGTGAGTCGCAGTGTGCTCGGAGGCCTGTTGCTCTAACACCCCTTGCCAACTTGAGTCTGGCGATCAGGGCTTCATATTCAGCTTCATTGTTTGAGGCCGGGAACGCTAAACGAAACGACTGCTCTAGTAGTTCCCCCGTTGGCCATTCAAGTTTGATGTCGATCCCAGACCCATGACGAGAGGATGATCCGTCGACGAACAGGGTCCACTGGGTGGGTACGTCAGCACCGATTAACACGGGTACCAACTCGATTAGGAAATCCGCCAAAACTTGGGATTTGGCGGCGGGTCGGCTCTTGTACTCGACGTCATATTCGCTGAGTTCGACCGCCCACTTGGCAATCCGACCTGATTGACTCGGACTGTGGAGGATCGTTATCAGCGGTTGGTTGGTTAGAACGGTAATTGTATGAGATTGGAAGTAGGGGCGCAGCTTCCGAGCTGCGGTAACGATGGCGAGGGCGAGTTTTTCCAGTGCGGGATATCAGCTTTCAGCCCCGTCTAGCGATTTGCTAACATAGAAGATGGGTTTCTGCTCGCCTCTGTCTTCTCGGACTAGGACGCCGCTGACCGTCGAGCTGGAGACAGCGATGTAGAGGTACAGGATCTCCCATACCTTGGGTTTTGAGAGGACGGGGGGGGGGCATCGATAGGTACACCTTAAGTTGTTGGAAAGCCTCCTCGCATCGTTCGTCCCATATGAATTCCTTGTTCCCGCGGAGTAACTGATAGAACGGCAGGCACTTATCCGTTGATCGGGAGAGAAAGCGGTTGAGGGCGGCGATTCTCCCTGTGAGTCTTTGAATTTCGCGCTTGTTCCTTGGCGAAGGGAGTTCGAGCACTGCTTTTATCTGTGCGGGATTAGCTTCGATGCCATGTTGGGTAACGATGTATCCCAAAAATTCTCCGGAGGTGACCCCTAAGGTACATTTTGCCGGGTTTAGTTTCATCTGATATTTGTTAAGAGTGTCGAAGCACGTTCTCAGATGATTGACATGGTCTCTCGCTAGTAAAGATTTTACGAGCATGTCATCGATGTAAACTTCCATCGTTCTGCCGAGCTCGTCCGCGAATATTTTGTTGACGAGGCGTTGATAGGTTGCTCTGGCATTCTTTAAGCCGAAGGGCATGACTTTATAGCAATAAGTACCCCGGTCTGTTATGAAGGCTGTTTTATCTCGATCGTCTGGATGCATGCGGATCTGGTTGTATCCCAAGAAGGCATCCATGAAGGAAAGGAGTTCGTTTCCCGTGGTCGCTTCGACGACCTGATTGATACGCGGCAAAGGGAAGCTATCCTTGTGACAAGCTTTGTTGAGGTCGGTGAAATCCACGCAGACTCTCCACTTGCCCGATTTCTTTTTGACAACCACAGGGTTGGCTAACCAGTCAGGGTTGGCCAACCAGCCAGGGTAATGTATTTCAGTTATGGACCCAGCCGCGGTCAGTCGTTCAACTTCATCGTTTACTGCCAGTGCCCGTTCTGGGTTTAGCTTACGTCGTTTTTGCTTTATTGGTATGTCTGTTGGGTCAACGTTAAGCTTGTGACTAGCGATCGTAGGGTCTATCCCTAGCATGTCGTTAGTCGACCAAGCGAAGGTTGCAACGTTCAATTTTAAGAAGGCGACGAGCTCTCTACTCTGATCTTCATCAAGGTCGGCTCCTATTTGGACGCAACGCTCTTTGTTGGTTGGGTCGATATTTACTCGGGTTAAAAGGTTCCGAGCAGGCTGGTTATGGAGGTCGGGATCTGATACGATCCTGGTAAGATCTCCCACGGAACACACTCTTGTTCGGTATTTGGTTGCGGATAATCCTTGTAGAACAAGGAGGGGAAGTGAATGGCTGCGTCGAGAGCTATGGACTGCACTCAGTAAACCTGAACCGTAGACTAACCACCTAAGGAACGTTTGTGACTCGTTGGCTAACCACCTCGGAATCGGATTGAACACAAGGCTAACCACCTTAGTGAACAGTTGTTATCAAAGAGCTAACCACTCTAGTACCGGGTTGATTTCTTGGCTAACCACCAAAGAGATCGAAAAGTTCGCAAAGGAACAAAGAGAAACTTCTTTAAGAAATGATATATATCGATTCACTATTCTCAAAGAGATTACATAGTTATATAGAACTAGAATGTAAAGAGTTTTGTAGGAAAGACTAAAACAAAGTCTAATTAAAGACTAATTAAAGACTTTAATTCTTGTGTGAATGCCTCTTAGCCTCCCATCATCTTAACGGTTGTTGAC
Organism: Crucihimalaya himalaica; assembly: GCA_004349715.1. Lineage (NCBI taxonomy): Eukaryota > Viridiplantae > Streptophyta > Magnoliopsida > Brassicales > Brassicaceae > Crucihimalaya > Crucihimalaya himalaica. Next base: position 626,588 of record SMJT01000076.1, on the reverse strand, counting down.
CGAGAAGTTGGACCAGCTCGGGAGATGAATCCTAGAAGTTGGATCAGCTCGGGAGATGAATGTTCTTGCCTTGTTAAAACCTACCGAGAAGTTAGACCAGATCGGGAGATGAATGTTCTTGCCTCGTTAAAACCTCTTTTGGTAAACCCATTGGGACAAACCCAAAAGTAGGGAAAAGAGTACAAGATTAAACACCTCGGTCAAATTTCTATGGGCAGTTCGGGCGTTGTACTCGGATCTCGTTGAGGACGGTGTAGTAAAGCGCGGGAGTTTTGTCAAACGGTAATACGGAGCTCGGGAATCCTTGAGCTCGGGAATCCTTGAGCGCGAGAGCTCGGTCAAATAATAGTGCGGAGCTCGGTGAACCATTAGTGATTCGAACGTTATTAAGTAACTCCCGGACAACTCGGTTTAGCTTTCGTGTCTTCGAGCGCGTAACAGGACCTTCGGGAATGATCAATGCTTCCTCGGGATCTTCTTCCAAAGCTGGCGTATCCATGATCATATCATCCCCCTCCTCTTGAAAAGGACTTGTCCTCAAGTCTGCTTCATCTGTCACAAAAGGAATAATATCAGTGATGTTAAAGCTAGAATTCACGGAATACTTACCTTGGAGATCTATTTTGTAAGCATTGTCATTGATTTTCTCTAAAATTGTGAATGGTCCGTCAACTCGGGGCAAAAGTTTGGATTTCCTTTCTTCGGGAAACCTATCCTTCCTTAAATAGATCCAAACTTGGTCGCCGGGTTCAAACGTTCTCTTGGTCCGCCTTTTGTTAGCATTCTTGCGGTATTGTTCCGTCTTATGCTCAATATTTTGCTTTGCCTTTTCATGCATTTTCTTGACCAGCTCGGCCCTTTTCTGTCCGTCCATACTTACACGCTCACTCAAGGGTAAAGGAGTTAGATCAAGAGGTGTAAGCGGGTTAAATCCATAAACAAGCTGAAAAGGAGAAAAAGATGTAGTAGAATGCACGGCATGATTATATGCAAATTCTACATGAGGTAAGCAATCCTCCCAAGACTTAAGATTCTTCTTAATCACAGCTTTCAAAAGAGTTCCTAAGGTCCTATTAACGACCTCGGTTTGTCCATCGGTTTGCGGATGACAAGTCTTAGAGAAACAAAGTTTAGTTCCTAGATTAGACCACAAGGTCTTCCAAAAATAACTCAGAAACTTTGTATCCCTATCCGAGACTATAGTCCTAGGCATCCCATGCAAGCGCACAATCTCCCTAAAGAACAGGTCGGCGATGTTTGTTGCATTATCGGTCTGATGGCAAGGTATGAAATGAGCCATTTTAGAAAACCTATCAACCACTATAAAGACCGAATCACGTCCTTTTCTAGTCCTAGGCAATCCTAACACAAAGTCCATCGACAGGTCGGTCCATGGTGCACTAGGAATCGGTAAAGGAGTGTACATACCTTGGCCTTGGCTTTTGGATTTTGAGAACTTACAAGTGGTGCATCGGCTGCAAATTCTCTCCACATCGCGTTTCATGTGCGGCCAAAAGAAATGGTCTTGTACAATAGAAAGTGTTTGGGCTACGCCAAAATGTCCCATCAAGCCGCCATCATGTGCTTCCCTAACAAGAAGATCTCGCAAAGAAGAGTTAGGAATGCAAAGTCGATTCTCGTAGAACAAGAAACCATCGCTTCTAAAATATTTTCCCAAAGCAAATTTTTCACAAGATAGAAATACTTCATGGAAGTCAGAATCAGTTGCGTAGGCTGGTTTGATCATTTCAAATCCGAGAATCTTGGCATCTAGAGTCGAGATCAAAGTGTATCTCCGAGATAGTGCATCTGCCACGATGTTTTCTTTGCCTTGCTTGTACTGAATCACGTATGGGAATGTCTCCACGAACTCCATCCACCGCGCATGCCTCTTGTTCAACTTGTGTTGACTCTTCAAATGTTTGAGTGATTGATGATCAGTGTGAATCACAAATTCTTTCGGCCAAAGGTAGTGTTGCCATGTTTGGAGTGCCCGAACTAAAGCATAAAGCTCTTTGTCGTAGGTCGGGTAGTTGAGGGTTGCTCCTCCGAGTTTCTCACTAAAGAAGGCGATTGGCTTCTTCTCTTGCATTAGGACAGCTCCAATACCTATACCAGAAGCATCGCATTCAATCTCAAAAGTTTTCAAGAAATCGGGTAAAACAAGAAGAGGGGCGTGAGTAAGTTTGTGTTTTAGGAGCTGGAAAGCGTCTTCTTGTGCTTGCTCCCACTTAAAGCCCTACAGTCACCTTCCTTATAATGAGTTCGGAGTTTTAGTGGTGCGGCATAGTGCTGAAATCCCGAACAAACCGTCGGTAAAAATCCTGGAAGGCCCGTGAAAGCTTCGGCTTACTCTCCTACCGTTTATAGGACTCGGCTAATCTCGGAATGGCTTGATCTTCTCCTCGTCAACCCTGTATGCCCTGTGAACTTACCCAAACCTAGAAAGACCCACGTTATCTTGAACAAAAAGACACATTTCTTCAATTGATCAAAAAGATGTTCCGACCTAAGACACTTTCTAACACCTTACGCAAATGACTACATGCTCGTCCAAAGTCTTACTATAAATCAAAGATATCATCGAAGTAAAACAACAACGAAGACTCCTATAAAAGACCTAAGGACATGATTCATGAGACGCATAAAAGTACTTGGTGCGTTAGTGGAGACCAAACGGCATAACAACCATTCGTATAATCCATGTTTGGTTTGGGAAAGCGGTTTTTCTACTCATCACATTCTTCATCCGAATTTGGTGATAACCACTCATTTTTAAATCAATTTTTAGAGAGATACTAGACCCATGAAGCTCGTCTAGCATGTCATCTAACTGGGAATTGGATGGCGGTACTTAACCGTAATATTGTTGATAGCTCGGCAATCGACGCACATCCTCCAAGTTCCCGTCTTTCTTAGGTACAAGTAACACGGGAACAGCACACGGACTCATACTCTCTCGGATAAGACCCTTTTCCATAAGTTCACCCGACTTGCCGTTGGAGTTCCTTCTTCGACCAAGGTTAGTTCGATAAGCTGGTCGGTTTGGTAATGTGGCTCCGGCCACAAAATCGATTTGATGCTCAATCCCGGCGAATGGGAGGTAGACCACTGGGGGCTATCTTCGAGAAAGATATCACGAAATTCCTGCAAAAGAGAAGTCACACGTCTCGGGATGATATCCAGCTCGGGGTTAGTCATGCTTGTAAGAGCATCCTTAAAATAATTAAAATCAATGGTTGCTTGGTAGCAAGCGCATATTTTATCTCACTTGGCCTTACGAAAAGATTTTCACTTCTCACGGTGTTCAAATCTCAGTGGCCTTTGTATCGGTTTTTCTCAAAGACTCTCCACACTCATTTTTGGTAGATAATGTGTTTTGGGGTTCACTCACATTGCTCTTGCCATTGTTTTGCTCAAGTTTGAGCTGATCGAGATATACTTCATGCGGTGACAAAGGAACGAGAGTGATCTTCCGTTCTTTGTGTTCGAAAGAATGTTTTGTTGGTGTACCATCATGAACGGCTCTACGATCGTACTGCCATGGTCGTCTAAGTAAGATATGTCCAGCCCCATAGTAGCACGTCACACACTACTTTCATCTTCATATCTCCAATTGCCAAGGGAATGGTGACTTGCCTTGTAACTTTGAGGGGCCTTTGGTTATTCAACCACCTTAGGCTGTACGGTTGCGGATGTCTCCTAGTCTCCAGGCCTAACTTCTCCACCAAAGTTGTGCTAGCACGTTCGTAAGCAACTGACTCCATCAATGATTAGGCTACACACCTTGCTCTTAACAATGCATCGAGTGTGGAACAAGTTCTCCCTTTGTTCGTCTTCAACGACCTTCTCTTGGGAAATAAGAACAACGCCTGGCTACAAGTAGCTCTCCATCAACCGCATGTTCTCTCCCTCTTCGTCGTAGATAGGTGCTGAATCAAACTCCTTCTCGTCTTCGGTTACAATCTCACCGTTGTCATTATAACATCATGGTTCGTTGGTTCGGACATCTGTTCCATAATGACCTTTGCCTCTACCATTTGAAACACTCAATGTCACGAATTACGAACAGTAGAAGTAGCCTCAGGCCTTACCCTTGTAATCATGTCCAGATGAGCTGCGGTTGTCCGTATGAGCTCGGTTTGAATTCCGACTTGGGCTTAGAATCAGTTCGGGTCGGGTAGCTCTCGCTTCTCTCGGCTTTGTATAGCTCGGCTTTGATGTGTAAGATGGTCGTGAGATACCCTTCCTTTTGAGTTTTTATGTTCCCACAAGAAATGGCCTTATGCACACATCTCCTCCACGGTACCATATGATTGCATCTCTCCGACACTCAGATCAGTGTAATTCTCGGTTCATTCCACTTAGGAATCTCGCCAAAGTTGCATCACCGGGCTCATCTATGTCAGCCTTGAGCATGAGCTCTCCATCTCCCTGGAAGTAATCCTCGACTCCTCGAGTTCTTGTGACAACCTCCTCATTTATGATGTAGTTCTCTGAAGGTAGTGAGTTGGAACAAAACGCTTCCTCATAACAAAGACATCTCTTCCCACGTCTCAATGGGGTTCTCTCCATTGCGTCTCCTGCTAGTCACCAATTGATCCCACCAGTCAATAGCATAATTATGGAACTCAGTAGCGGCTAACCTGACCTTCTTTCGTTCGGAGGAGGTGTTGGCAATCAAAAACTAAGTCGATTTTCTTTTCCCACTCTAGGAATGCGTCCGGATCGTTGGTTCCATAGAAGGGTGGAATGCGAAGTTTTATTCCGCCGAGATCATTGTCATTTCTTCTGAGGTGTTGTTGTCTAGCTCGTCCTTCCTCTGATGAGTAATCTTGCTCATAGAATGGATTGACTAGATGTTCGCTTGCCGGTTTTGATGATTTTGCTGTTAGAGTTGGTTTTGTTCTCGCCGATGTTGTTGTTGGTTTCTTTGGTCCTCGCCTTTGCCTTGGTGGCACGCGTGGTTGTCTTTGTCCTACACTGTCGTCGGAATTCGTGATTCTCGTCCATGTGTTTCTCATGTGCAATGCCAACGTTGGACCCTTGCTCGCTTGCTCCTCTAGTCGGACCAAACGACTGATCTTACCAAATTCATCGTCCGAGTAAATTCTCTCATCATGGCTCTCATGTTATCGTTGGATTCATGACCTTGTGACATTGTACCTCGCAAAAAAAATAAACTCGTTAGTAAATAAACTCAAGTGTTTCTCTCGGTGTTTCCCTCAACTCTCAAATTTCCTCACAACCACTAGAAGTTCTTCTCGGTTCTTAAGGAACTAAATCGAAACAAATCGATGGTAGCTTCAAAAACTAATTAGATCACTAGATGAATATGAAGAGACAAGATAGGTAGAAAAGAATTGATGAACCAGATTTCTTCTTTTTTTTTTTTTTTTGATATGGTTTAAATACAATAGATAGAAAGAAAAGAAAAGATTTAGAAAAGGAAGAGGTAGAAAAAAAAAATGGATAGAAAATACCGGGTTTAATCAAGAGCGTGGCTTCTGATACCACTTGATAACGAATCTTGGTAAGATCTCCCACGGAACACACTCTTGTTCGGTATTTGGTTGCGGATAATCCTTGTAGAACAAGGCGGGGAAGTGAATGGCTGCGTCGAGAGCTATGGACTGCACTCGGTAAACCTGAACCGTAGGCTAACCACCTAAGGAACGTTTGTGACTCGTTGGCTAACCACCTCGGAATCGGATTGAACACAAGGCTAACCACCTTAGTGAACAGTTGTCATCAAAGAGCTAACCACTCTAGCACCGGGTTGATTTCTTGGCTAACCACCAAAGAGATCGAAAAGTTCGCAAAGGAACAAAGAGAAACTTCTTTAAGAAATGATATATATCGATTCACTATTCTCAAAGAGATTACATAGTTATATAGAACTAGAATGTAAAGAGTTTTGTAGGAAGGACTAAAACAATGTATGGGAAATAACAAAGTCTAATTAAAGACTAATTAAAGACTTTAATTCTTGTGTGAATGCCTCTTAGCCTCCCATCATCTTAACGGTTGTTGACCGAGAAGTTGGTCCAGCTCGATCGGGAGTGAATGTTCTTGCCTCGTTAAAACCTCTTTTCGTAAACCCATTGGGACAAACCCAAAAGTAGGGAAAAGAGTACAAGATCAGACACCTCGGTTAAACTTCTATGGGCAGTTCGGGCGTTGTACTCGGATCTCGTTGAGGACGGTGTAGTAAAGCGCGGGAGCTTTGTCAAACGGTAATACGGAGCTCGGGAATCCTTGAGCTCGGGAATCCTTGATCGCGAGAGCTCGGTCAAATAATAGTGCAGAGCTCGGGAATCCTTGAGCGCGGGAATCCTTGAGATTGGGAGCTCGGCCTAATGGTAATGCGGAGCTTGGTGAATCATTAGTGATTCGAACGTTGTTAAGTAACTCCCGGACAGCTCGGTTTAGCTTTCGTGTCTTCGAGCGCGTAACAGGACCTTCGGGAATGATCAATGCTTCCTCGGGATCTTCTTCCAAAGCTGGCGTATCCATGATCATATCAGGATCTCTTGAGATGTGACAGTCGATGACTTGGCATGTTTTGACTGCTTTACGCAGCTTGTGCCCCAATATGAAGCATGTTCGGGACATCCGCTGATCACCGCGGATCGTACATACTGTGGAGCCTATAGGAAATTTGAGGCATTAATGGTAGGTAAAAGTGACCGCTTTCATCATATTGATCCATGGGGTCCCGAGGATCATGTTGTAAATCACAGGTTTGTCGATCACTTCGAACTTAACGATCCTGGTCATTCCTCCAATATAGATCGGGAGCTTGACTGTTCCGATGGTGTCAGTCGTGTCACCATTGAATCTGGTGAGGGATCGTTTGGATTGCTTGAGGGTGAGGCCGGTGAGGTTCATCTTGTCCTAAGTATCCTTGAAGATGAGATCGACCGAACTCCCGGTATCGATCAGGACCCTCCCTATCTCGCAGTCCGCGACCCGTAGTTGAATGACCAATGGATCGTGATGTGGGTGGGCTACCCCGCGTCCATCGTTCGCAGTAAAGGTAATGTCGACCTCCCCCTCGGTCGAGTTCGGTGATGGATTTTCCATTTGCTTTAGGCTCACCTTGACTCGTTGTTCAGACATTTTGATCGACCGAACGGAGTCGTTGCACTCAAGGGGACCGCCCATTATCATCCCGATGAGCTGCCTAGCATGAGGTAGTGTTTGCATAACCTCTTGTTCCTCTTGAGCGTGCTCTTGGTGATCTTCAATTTGCTCAGTGTGGGGTTGCCTATCTACGTCTCGATCTCGTGATGGAGAGCGTCGTCGGATGTCATCGTTTTGTTCCCGGGGGTCGTTGCGTGGAAACTGGTCGTTGTTCCCACGCTGATTGTTGTTTCGACCGCAGAACTGTTGTTGGCCATTGTTTCGGTGATTCATGTTTCCCCGGGGGGCAGGACGGTCATCTAGTTTGATGGCTCCCTTTTCGTACTGCGCTAAAAGAGCTTCATGGAGCGATCGGCATTGAGAGGTCGGGTGACCTTTCATCTTATGGAACTCGCAATAGGCTTCTTTGTCCCTGGGTTGGTAATTCACATTCTGCCACTTATTCCAGGAGAGCGCGGGGTTCTGTTGCGAGTTCGGCGGGTTTTGTTGCAAGTTCGGCGGGAACGATATGTTGTTGTTCGGGGGGAACGGTGTGTTGTTGCTGACTACGAAAGAGGGAGCGGCTGATGGTGAGTCTGGGCTGTCGCTTATGGTAAAAGTTGCGGCCCGTTTGCTTCGCTCTCGTAAATACTCTTCGTCATAATGCTGATGGGGCTCGTAACTTTCCTCGCGGGCTTTATCTTTGAGGATGGTCGTTTTGGTCGGGCCATGCTTCTTGGACATGAGGGCTCGCTGTTCTTCGATCTCAATGAAGATGGAAGCTCGGCATAGGGCGTCTTCTAGGGTTCGTGGTTTGTTTAGTTTCAAGTCTTCCTTGAAAGCTGATTCGAACCAAAGACCGTTCCTAAGGGCCGGAAGGGCCGCATCGTCTGAGACAGTAGCTCAGTAGGCGACCATTTTGAATCGGTCGATGTACGACCGCAGGGTTTCTTTCGGGCCTTGAGTTAACGCCCACAGGTCGGCGTTGGATGTTCCAGGTCAGTGCGGGGCCGACGAGGTCTCCACGAAGAGCTGGCAGATACTAGCCTCTCGTTCTTCAGGGGCAAGCTGATGGCATACCGTGGCAACGATAAACGCGGTCATGAATTCGCTGGGGTCTGTCAGTCCGTTGTATGGGAGGGTTTTGACCTTCCCAGGATACTTGACCGACGTGTTCTGTAGGCGGAGGCTGAATGGCGTGTTCTGCGTCTCTCGGAGGATTCGATATATCTCAGGCGCCGAACTGGTGGCTTGGTGAACGGTGGAGGTCATTTGGCAGAGCTCGGCCCTGATACTTGCCAATTCACGATCTCGCTCTTGGTCGGCAAGAATTTTTTGGAGTGCTCCGGGGCTTCGACGCTCCCCTTCTCTTTGTGAAGACTCTGGCGTGTTACATCGTGGCCCCTCCGAGTTAAGACGGGTACATAAGAGTCGATCTTGTTCGTCGGATACCAAGGAGGCATTCACGAACGAGCTCGGGAGCCGTCGTGCCTCTTCCTCAGCTGTGCAGTCAGTGACTGGGTTGCTTCGAGGTTCTACGTTGTCAAGGCGCTCATGGCAGATATTCTGACCTGCCGCGAGTTCAGCGAAACGTTCGTTGTTGCTTTGGGTCGACTCGGTCATCTGTGTAATTAAAGTCTGTAGGAGTGCGTTCGTCATGGTGAGTTGACTTCCCGGCGTGAGGTCGGTGTCGGGTCGTATTGACTGCAATCGGGCCATCACGTTAGCTCTAACTTCGGTTTCGGGTAGCGAACAACTCGTGTTCGCGGGCGCGAGCTCGGGTCTGGTTTCAGTTGGGACTTCCGATGGGAGCATCTCATCGGCCTGCGTCTGAGGTGTGGGCGTCGCGGTTCTGGTTGACGTCGAGGGATCTGGCTCTATTGGGTTCGGTGCTTGTGACAAAATGAGCTCGTCAGCATCTGATGAGCGTAGCGGAGTTGATGATTTTCGTCCGGACATCTTCGAATCTTTTCTTTGCGTGTAGGAAATGTCTAAACCCCCCCCCCTCTCTCTAGCGCCAAATGTTAGTATCGCAGATAACTAATATTTATGAGTCGATTACGGATTGATTTGTGTTGATTGATGATAAATGTTGAGGCGATATTTCCGTTAATAGAAAATATCAAAGATGAAAGTGATTGAAAAGAGCTCGGGACAAGTTAAATATCCAGCTCGGGATCAGTTTAGTTTAAATGTTTGTTCTTTAGAGAGATTTTTGGATCTTTTTATTTATGGTGTACAAAGGGTATTTATAAGGGTTTGAAATCCTTGTCAACCGCCTTGGTTACTCAGCGCGTGCGCGGTGAGCTTGAATCTCTCGCCGAGTCGCACTTGAGTGTTTTTCGGTAAGTCGACAATTCCTCTTCGGGCCTCAATCGATGGGCCAAGCTGGTCGGTATTTAACCTGCTCGGTGATCGACCTGCTCGGGATTTGACTTTCTCGGTTTTGGGCTGAGAATTAGGGATTGAATTCAATGATTGGGCTTCGAATGTTTGTTGGGCCGGGCTGATAGGATGGACAATCCTATCTCCAACACATATGGTGGAAACAAACCTCTTCATGTAGCGTCTTTGAACGGTCACATAGAGACGGTGCAGTTACTCTTGGATTTTGGAACTTCGGTTACTCAGGGCGTTGTGGAAAACGAAACCACGATAGATCTTATAGGTTATTATCATATTCCCCAATTGATATTTTGTTAATGAATGTAGAGATTCTTTAAGCAAAAAACTTGATATTAGACATATGTTTATTTGTTTTGTAAAATAATTTGATTATATATATATATATATATATATTATTTAGATTAATAGTTAATGATTATAGTATAATTTTTAATTTAGTTTTCAAAATTAATATAATTATTGAAACTAGATTAATTATTTTATTTTTGTAAAGTTTGTAGGAAAACCATAGGAAAAATTGCGGAATCACTTTTCGTGAGAAAATTACGGAATCAAGTTTATGACATGAAAATTTTGAACCCGTATATTGGCGGAAAAATTACGGAATCACTTTTTTGCCAAAAAATTATAGATACACGTTTTATCATAGGATTAAATGAGATTCCGTAAATTTTAAGCCAAAAACGTGATTCCGTAGTTTTCCCGCGAAAAAGTGATTCCGTTATTTTTCTGCCAAAAAATGTGATTTCCTAATTTTCCCGCCAAAAACGTGATTCCATAATTTTCAGCCAAAAAACGTGGTTTCCTAATTTTTCCGCCAAAAAACGTTATTTCTTAATTTTCCCGCCAAAAAACATGATTCCGTAAATTTCTGCCAAAAACGTGATTTTGTAATTTTCCGTGATAAACCATATTTAATTTTTATAATTTTATAGTTACATTATGAATTCTATTTTAAATTTTTTATTTTAATTATTATGTTGCAAAAAAACAAACTGATTAAGATATATTAAAGAGTTGTCCAACGAAATATCAACGTGTCATAGTGGTTAATGTGTTGATTGTCCTACCCCATCCAGGTTCAAATCTTACTCTGAACAATTGTTTTTAGTTTAATTTAGCACCACTTGCCATGTCAGCTGTATAGTGGCGCCACATCATCAGCAGAGTAACACCGTTAAGTTTAACCGTCAAAGTCAACCAAAAAAGTTAATAAAATGTGGCTATATCTCGATTAAACTTTGTCATGGGGTTACACCTCGAGATGATATTTTATATGGGGCTAAACATTGAGATTGAAAAACCGTATGGTTACAGACTTAACGCAAAGTTTATAGGGGTTTACACCCCGACGACCCCGAAAACTCACTCATTTTGTTTTTTGGGGACTACACGCGCAGTTTGACCAAATGACTTGCATTTCTGAAATATAGTGGGGACCATGAAAATTATGTCGATAGTTATCCTTAATTTTCATGTTTTACCAAAAACCTCATAGAATTGTTTTTACCATATTTTAACTTTATATCAGTTTTACTACGATGAAACATTTTTTTTAGTTGTACCAATTACTATATGATTTCTAAATCGAGCACAAAAATTTTCATGATCTAATTTGTTTCGATAGACAATATATAGATCTCATGAATCACAAGTTTGTTAACATTAACAAAGTCATCATAAAAGTATCAGAGTTTATATGAGAAATGTTATGTATAGTATAAGCAGTTATAAAATTTATTTTATTTTGTCAAGTAATTTTTTGTAAGCTTGTTGCAGATCGAGGGACGCGAAGAAACGATGGCGATGAGAGCTCCACGACAGAGGAAACGAGGTCGACCTTGTCAGGTTATTTTTGTTCCTTTCCCAAATTTTATATTTTTCTGTTTTTTTAATTAATATTAAATTTGAAATCATTTCATTAAAGATGAGAGAGACATTAAAAGAATAATTAAATTCTAGTGTAATTTTGGGTTATTTTTATCTTTACACGTTTCATTAAACAAGTGGGGGTACGAAGATTAGTTTGGGATATAGTGGATTTGGATTTGAAACAAAGAAAGAAATGAGATGATGACTCAAACAATACATACTACATTCTAAAAGAGAAATTAAATGAGTGAAAAACTGATGCTAACTAAGATCCTCCAATTTATTTATCTGATCTACGAATAACAAAACGATCGAAGATCTTGACTGTATTGTAAGGTGAATAATTTGTAATTGGCGATTCAGAGTGAAGAAAATGTAGGTGAAGCCAGTTGATGCTGATGTATAAGTAACTTCCAAAGACCAAAGATACAACAAGAGTTGAGAAGACCCAAAAGTGGAGGAAGATAGAAGTGTAGTATATGGCTGCTCTGCTTCGAGAGAGCGACTCCATTCCTTCCCCGGAAAATGTTGGTCCGTGTAACCACCATAACCTAATGTTAAATACGTTTACGTACGTATGGTTGCAAAATAGATTTCTATTTTACCTAAATCAAAGGCTAAGTTGACCTCAAGTTCGAGTGCGGAGAAAACAGGGCAAATCAGTGATAGGACATGGAAGGACATAAGAAACAAGAACACAATTTACCCTGCTTGATTCAACTTTCATAGGATTTACTTTCATAGGAAGCACCATAAAACTTTGAAAAGTTGCCAAACACATGGGTTGGGTGCAAAGAAGCCCCTCCACATCTTAACTGTTTGATACTACAAGATTAGTACAAATCACAATGTCAACAACACATATACAATAATCATTAGTCTTATGTTAATTTTTGGTGTAAGGTTAGGTGTCTACCGACAATTATGAGACGCTGAATGTTGGAAATTTAAGTGTAATAATGGTTATTTTAAACCATTGTGACTATTGGTTATGCACACCTTTAAACCACTGTGACTATTGGATTATGGACACCTTTTAAAACATTGTGACTATTGGTTTAAGGACACCTTTAAACCATTGTAACTATTGGTCTATAGGTACCTTTTTAACGAACGGTTGCAAACGTTCGTGACTACAATTGGGACACTATAAAACTCTGGTTTTGGTGCATCAAATGAGACGACGAGAGAAAGAAAATAGAGAGTTGCAAGAAGAGAAATTTCTTGTTAGAACACATAAACACAACAAATAAACTTTATTTGTTATTCTTGTTTTTAGCCTAGAACAAGAGTGAGACAGTGATTGTCTTATCCTACAAGGGATTTCATGTAACCCAAGGCTTTGAAAGGGGTCGAAATCTCTTTGAGGAAAGTGCTCTTGTGCGCAATTCAATCATAATCCAAGATCCCCATTGTTTACTCCCTTATTTTTATAACAATCTTAAAGAGTATTTTCTATAAACAATGGCGAGTGTATCTCTGCGAGAGATGACTTCAAAGTTTGGAAAGTTGGATAAGTTTGAAGGAGTGGATTTTTGAAGATGGCAAAAGAAAATGCATTTCCTTCTCACGACGCTCAATGTGGTGTATCTTCTAAGTCTGCCGATGGCCAACATATCGGAGGATGTTGAGAACGAATCCGTGGAGTAGACAAGGAAGCTACTGAAATGGAAAAACAACGACTACATATGTCGTGGTCATATTCTAAACGGTATGTTAGATCTTGTCTTTGATGTCTATCAGAATGTCGAATCCGCAAAAGAATTATGGGATGCGCTAGAATCGAAGTATATGGTCGAGGATGCTTCTAGTAAGAAGTTCCTTGTGAGTAATTTTAATAATTACAAGATGTCTGATTCTAGGCCAGTTATGGAGCAATACAATGAATTGCTCTGCATCCTAGGGCAGTTTTTCCAACACAACATGAAGATGGATGAATCCATCTCAGTGTCAAGTATAATCAACAAGTTACCACCTTCGTGGAAGGATTTTAAACACATGTGAAACACAAAAAAGAAGAGTTATCTCTTGTACAACTCGGTGTCATTTGCGCATAGAGGATTCTCTAAGGGCGCAAGAGGGAGTAAAAACCAAAGAGGCAGGAAATTATTCAATCAATATGATGGAAGAAAGTGGGAGTTCTAAGATGAACAATAAGGGAAAGAAACACTCTTTCCAAACTAACACCAACGGTGGATCGAACAAAAGGCTTACGAGCGTTTGTTGACTATGTAACAAGCCTGGTCACTTGAGACATGATTGTCGGGCTGCAAAGGATAAGAATAGAATGGGACAAAACCGTTTGGGACAAGTCTTTAAGGACCAAGATCTGGTCTCTCATCAATGTTAGCTTTTCGTTTTTTATTCATATTCAAAGGTCAATTATGTATCAAAAATTGCTTAGGCATTTTATGTGCAGGATGATGAGGTGACATGGTGGATTGACTCGGGTGCAAAAACACATGTTTGCAAGGATCGTGGCTGGTTTAAGACGTATAAGCCGGTTCAATATGGGTCCATTCTTTATATGGGCAATGAGTCAACCACTCCTATCCTAGGCTGTGGAAAAGTTGTGTTAGAGTTTAGTTCCAGGAAGACTCTTGATCTTGATGATATACTTCATGTACCCAGAATTAGGAAAAACTTAGTTTCCAGAAGTGTTTTAAATAAGTGTGGATTCAAACAAGTGTATGAGTCGGATAAGTATATCTTATCGAAGTGTGTTGTCTTTGTTGGATTTGGATATATCTGTAATGGCATGTTTATGCTTAATATTAATAAAGTTGTCAATTCTATTAACATGACATGTTCTAGCAAAAATGATACTTCTTTGTGGCATTTAAGATTAGGCCATGTGCATTATAATCGAATGATTAAAATGTCTAAAGAAAGATTGATTCCTAGTTTGGATATGAATATATAGAAGTGTAGAACTTGCATGTTGACTAAGATAGTTAGACAACCGTTTAAGAGCATTAAAATAATTATGAGGTGTTTGGACTTATACATAGTGATCTATGTGATTTACATGCTACACCATCTTTAGGAAACAAGAAATATTTCAGCACGTTCATTGATGATTATTCTCGTTATTTTAATGTGTAGTTATTACATGATAAAGATGAGGCCCTATATAAGTTTACGGTTTATAAAACTGATGTTGAATTGCAAGATAATGACTTGATTAAAAAATTACGCACCGATAGAGGTGGTGAGTATTATGATCCTGTATTTTTCCAGTCCATAGGCATTATACATGAGACTACGGCTCCGTATACACCACAACAAAATGGTGTATCCGAGAGTAAAAATCGAGTTCTAAAGGAAATGGTTAATTCGTTGTTGTCCTACACGCGATTGAGTGATGGATTTTGGGGTGAAGCTATGTTGACGGCTTGCTATTTATTAAATAGAGTTCCTAACAAAAGGAACAATGTTACCCCATATGAGCTTTGGTACAAAAAGAACCAAACTTGAATTATATTCGAGTTTGGGGCTGTAGGGCAGTCGTTAGACTACCCCAACCAAATTTTAAAACTCTGGGAGAAAGAGGTATTGATTGCATATTCATTGGATATGTCGAGCATTCCAAGGCTTATAGGTTTTATGTCGTAAAAACCTAATGATTCTATAATTGTTCACACCGTAATTGAATCAAAAGATACAATATCTGATGAAAATTGTTTCTCACCTATTAACCTAGACCAAAGGATTTGATTTCTAGTTCAAGTGAAACTAAGGAAGGAGATGGTACAATCATATCATCTACCGAGTCACCTATGCTTCGTAGAAGTAAGCAAAGAAGGATTGAAAAATTCTTTGGTCCTGATTTCCAAATTTATTTGGTTGAAGGATCAACAGATGAGCTTGGTTTCCAACACTAATATTGTTATCATATTGATAATGTACCTAGAATTTTTAGTGAGGCTATGACATCTAACGACGTTGCTTTTTGGAAAGAAGCCATAAATGATGAAATGGATTCTATCATGCTAAATAATATGTGGTTCTTAACGGATCTCCCACCTGGTTGTATGCCTTTGGGCTGCAAATGGATTTTCACAAAGAAGATGAAAGTTGACGGAATAATCGACAAGTTTAAACCACGTTTGGTTATCCAAGGCTTTAAACAAAAGATGGGTATCGGTTATTTCGATACATATGCTCCAGTTGTTAGGATATCTTCTATAAGGTTATTAATTAGTTTTGCAGCCATTCATAACCTTGTGATCCATCAAATGGATGTCAAGATAACGTTCTTGAACGGTGTTTTGGAAGAAGATATGTATATGAAACAACTTGAAGAGTTTATTATGCCCGGTGATGAGCATAAGGTGTGTAAGTTGGTAAAGTCATTGTATGGACTAAAGCAAGCACCTAAACAGTGGCATGAAAGATTTGATGAGGTTGTCTTGTCAAATGGATTCAACTTGAATCAATCAGACAAGTGCTTTTACAGCAAATTTAATGAGTGTGGAAATGAAGTGATCATTTGTTTATATGTTGATGACATGTTGATCTTTGGTACTGACCTCTGAAAAGTGGAGCTTATAAAAGCATTTTTTTCATCAAGTTTTGCAATGAAAAACATGGGAGAGGCAGATGTGATCCTTGGAATTCATATCAAACGTTTGAATAACTGACTATCTCTAACAGAATCTATTACATTGAGAAAGTGCGTAAAAAGTTCAATTGCGAGAGTTGAGTAGATACACTAGTAATCCTATTACTCAACATTGACAAGCTTTAAGACGAGTGCTTAAATACTTGAAGGGAACCATAAATTATGGTTTATCGTATGTTGGATTTCTTTCGGTCTTAGAAGGATATTCGGATGCAAGTTGGATCACCAATATAGAAGATCATACTTCTACAAGTAGTTGGGTGTTCATGCTTGGGGGAGGTGCCATTTCATGGGCATCTAAGAAACAAACTTGTATTACAATTTTGACTATGGAATCTGAATTTGTGGCGTTAGCAGCTGTGGGAAAAGAGGTAGAGTGGCAAAGAAACTTAGTCTCTGAGATTCCATTGTGGCCGAAACCGGTGTAACCCATTTCTATCCATTGTGATAGTCAAGCTAATTTGGTTAAGGCTTATAGCTAAGTGTATAATGGTAAGTCGCGACAACTGGGCGAGGTAGACATAGTGTGGTACGTGAGTTGACACTCATGGGGTGATTACCTTAGAGTTTGTTCGGTCTCACGAAATCTAGCTGATCATTTAACAAAGGGATTAACTAGGGACTTGGTGATAAAGTGTGGGATTAAAATCCATTTGAAATCTTTAATGATGGGATATCCAATTCTCCTCTAATATGACGTTAAAGGCTGAATTCAATGTGAAAAACCCTCACTTAAAGATGGAAGTATATGTTTTATATCATCCCAAGGTATGTGCTTGGAATAAGGAGGTTAAAGTCTACTTCTTAATAGATATTTTGAAAAAATGCATATTGCGGGTGCATAAGTAAAATATCTACCTATACGAGTGTGAAATGTAGCTGCTTCAAAAAGATTGGACTTGGTTTTGAATGCACTTGTGAACGGATTGGACACATGGCTACTAATAGTGTCATGTATAAACACTTAGAGTAGTGTGGAAATTTGTGTGTGTATTATCTTCATGCGCTCAAAATGAGTTGAAGGATTGAACCCATAGGACATCCAGATTCTCGGGCATTTGGAATGTGTAATATCACTAAGATGTAAGTTCAATCGTTATGACATTTACATTTATGCATGAGTTTGTTTTATGTGTTTGATATTGTTAATATAAGATTACACTTAAATGGGGGATGAATGTTAGAAATTTAAGTGTAACAATGGTTCTTTTAAACCATTGTGATTTTTGGTTATGCACACCTTTAAACCATTGTAACTATTGTTTTATGGACACCTTGACTATTGGTTTATGAACACCTTTAACCCATTGTAACTATTGGTCTATAGGTACCTTTTTAACGAACGGTTGCAAACGTTCGTGATAACCATTGGGACACTATAAAACTCTGGTTTTGGTGCATCAAATGAGAAGAAGAGAGAAAAAAATAGAGATTTAAAAGAAGAGAAATTGAGAGAAATTTCTTGTGAGAAAACATAAGCACAACAAATAAAATCTATTTGTTATTCTTGTTTGCTAGCCTAGAACAAGAGTGAGACGGTGATTCTCTTATCCTACAAGGGATTTTGTGTAACCCAAGGCTTTGAAAGGGGTCAAAATACTCTTTAAGGAAAGTGCTCTCGTGCGCGATTCAATCATAGTCCAAGTTCCCCATTATTTACTCCCTTCATTTGTTACAACACTGAAGAAACATCAAATAAAACCTAATTTCGTGGATATAGTTCCTTGGTATTGATCAGGGTACATCCATGATGATGGTACATCTACAACACTAATATAAATCACTATTTATGTATTCTAATTAGCATGGTTTAGGTTCCTCATCTTATCTTTCCGCAAAGAGCTGTCGTCTAACGCATCCGTCCGAAAAGAATTAAGCGAGAACAAAAATATAAATTTGGTTTTTAGTTTTTGGTAAACAAAAATAGCTAAATAAATAGCAAGGGAAAATCAATAAACAAAACATTGGTCACCCAAGATCTTGCATTCACTTAGAGAGATTCATTCAAGGATTTAAAGGATTAGAAATCGGTTACTAACAACTTCTGAAAACATTGTTATAAGAATGTTAAATGTTAAATGATAGTTGACGATATAAGTGATAATAAATCAGTAAATGAAAATTTAAAAAATTAAAACGTCGTGGGGCAATACGACTCAATGTAAAACATAAAATTACTCAAAAATTAAACACCTAAATTGAAAATGGGAGAAGACGATTTTAAGGTTTTAAATGGCGACGGGCATGATGCGAACATGGTCGATCTCGGAGAAAAAGAACGACCACCCGGAGATCCCCCTGAAGCTCCTGTCTTGTGGCCACAAAGAGTGGCCGGGCGTAAAACGGGTGGGATTGCCGAGGCCGGAGGATGTGTTGGAAGAAAGTTTGGTATCGAAAAGAATGATGTTGGAGTTTTCGGATGGCGAGGATGGTGAACCAGTAATTACACTAGGGAATGAAGTCTTGGAGGCGATGAATAGTTTGTGGAAGCCGTGCATGATAATGAAGGTGTTGGGGCGAAGCATATCACTTGTTGCATTGAGTAAGAGACTGAAAGAGATGTGGAAACCGAAGGGGGCGATGTATGTCATGGACCTTCCAAGACAGTTCTTTATGATTTGGTTTGAACTTGAAGAAGAACATGTGACAACACTGACAGGGGTTTTGTGGAGGGTGTTTGGGAACTACCTTCTCCTACAAGCATGGTCAGCGGAGTTTGATGCAGTTTGCGATGAGATTGTTACGACGCCGGTGTGGGTGATGTTTGTATCCTAGTGAACCTGTATCATAGATCGATTCTAATGGGGATTGTAAGGGGCGTAGGTAAGAAGATTAGGGTTGATCATACAACGCTATAGTTTGAGAGGGCTAGATTTGCTCGAGTCTGTGTGGAAGTGATATGCTCAAATATAATACCCTAAAAGAACCTAAGCAGTAGCTGTATATTAGGGGTCGAACCACAAAGACTCAAGAATTCACTCAATAGATATTAAGACTCGAATTAAGCTAAGCGAACTATGTAATGCAGGAAATAAACAGCAGAATATAAAAGTTGTGAAATCAATGGAGGAAAGCGTTAAGCCTAGGGAAATTCTCTGGTAAATCAAAATTGCAGATCAAATAGAATGTCAGGAGGATATTAAGCACTGTTTTTGAACTTGAAACACAAATGTAAAATCAACCAACCGTCGCTGCGAAGATTATCTATGTCTAAACCTAGAATTCCAAATTTCTTTGCAAATCCTATGAATTCAAACAAGCAATAATGATCAGGTTCAATTGTTCACAAAATCCTAAACCAAATTTCTTTGCGAATATGTCTTTTGCTCATCTAACACTAGTTCAGGCAATCAATCACACTTTCGTGCCAATCAAACAACCTAAGATCAGATTCTAGGTCATGAAGCAACCAACCGTTTTTGAACTTGAAACACAAATGTAAAATCAACCAACCGTCGCTGCGAAGATTATCTATGTCTAAACCTAGAATTCCAAATTTCTTTGCAAATCCTATGAATTCAAACAAGCAATAATGATCAGGTTCAATTGTTCACAAAATCCTAAACCAAATTTCTTTGCGAATATGTCTTTTGCTCATCTAACACTAGTTCAGGCAATCAATCACACTTTCGTGCCAATCAAACAACCTAAGATCAGATTCTAGGTCATGAAGCAACCAACCGTTTTTGAACTTGAAACACAAATGTAAAATCAACCAACCGTCGCTGCGAAGATTATCTATGTCTAAACCTAGAATTCCAAATTTCTTTGCAAATCCTATGAATTCAAACAAGCAATAATGATCAGGTTCAATTGTTCACAAAATCCTAAACCAAATTTCTTTGCGAATATGTCTTTTGCTCATCTAACACTAGTTCAGGCAATCAATCACACTTTCGTGCCAATCAAACAACCTAAGATCAGATTCTAGGTCATGAAGC